>JAODAL010005823.1:0-139585 GCA_025379985.1 Phyllomedusa bahiana
TTAAAAACCCCAAATTGTCTAAGATGTACCACATATCCAGTTCATTGTTGTGGATGGTAATTCCAGCTTCTCCTCACCTGTTTGGGTATAAGAAAGAACCTGTTCATCCTCACCCATTGACTTTAAGGGGAAATTTGCGATTCGATAAATTGAAAAACGGCGCAGTATTTCTCAAAATCGGTAATCGACTAGATCGCAATATTTTTACTGATCTCTTATCACTATTTTTGTGTGCTTTTTCAAACATTAATCTGGCTTTTAAATGTTTCTTTTGGAGAAAATGGCTTTCTATCTGGAAGAGCGTTTTTTCAGCCCATGTTGATACATATTGTTCCTCTGGCCAATGACCAAAATTTTAAGCATTTTCCACCAACATCTTCCAGGTCTTTTGTTTTGTTTTGGGGTTTGACAGCACACGTCGGACCAAAGCACATTCATCTCTGAGATAAAGAACCCATCTCCTTCCTGAGAGGTGTGATGGCTGGACATTTCCATCTTGTTTGTACTTGTGTATAATTGTTTGTACATATGAACAAGGCACCTTCAGGTATCTGTAAATTGCACCCAAGGGTGATCCAGACTTGTGCAAGTCCAGAATTCTCTTCCTAATACCGTGGCTGATTTCTTTAGGCTTTCCCATAATGTTACACACAAAATCAGTGCGTTTCTATGTGTTTTAAAAATACCCCAACTGTGGTTCTAACTCGATTAAAAATCAGAACTTCCAAAGACATGATATCTCACGGGGGCGGTCCAAATTGTTTAAAAAAGGTTTTAGTAATCCTACTGAAGAAACTTTTGGCTTTTATAAAAAGTAAAAAAAATTTTCCAAAAAAAAATTTTATTTTCTCTCTTATGGGGGGACATGCAGAAGTCCCCCACGTAGGGGCGCACCTTTTCCCCCAGTTTTCCCCGGGGAAATTTGGCCTATTTATTGGCACTGGGGGGCCAAAATACATACTAGTAAATCCGCCGGCCCGCCATGTTGAGGCGCATGCAGGACTTGGCGCAGTGCGGGCTGCGCCTATGATTCGCCGCCCGAGGTACCACTCATACAATCATGTAAAGCCGCCAGCCCCTCGTCATGTGTGGGGCGCAGTGCGGGACATGGACCGTGTGGCCTCGCCAATATTCGCCGCCGAGGGGGTGCCCCATACAGGGGGGGAAAAGTTCACCGCGCCTCCCGGGGCAGGGGGCGCAGTGGGGGGATTTAGGCGCAAAAGGGACTGCCCCAAAGATGTTTTCCGATCGAGACAGGCGGGGAAAACACAAAAAAATTATTCAACATTCCGTGCGGATATAAATCAAAAACGCCTTTTAAAAAAGGGCAAAAAAATTTCAAAGAACTCAAACCTAAAAAATACATAAAAAAAAAAAAAATCATTTTTCCAAAAAAACGAATGGGCAATATCAAGAATTTAGGAGATTGGAAATTTGCCGGGAAATACAGAAATTTCAAATTCTGAAACTATTTCATTGGTCGGCAGAAAACCGGCCAAAGAATAGGAGCGACAGGGACCCATTAAACCTAGGGAAAAGTATTGACCAATAAAAATCAAAGGCGGGACAGTTCAAAAACAGTAAAAAAGCGAAAAGAGTTTTGTTGAGCTAGCGGGGGCTTGGCTATCCCACCAATCAGGCGCGAGCTACTTCCCCTTTTGTAGTCTATGGAGAGATGGGGCGCAATGAAATCTCAGCTCTCAGCGCCGGCGGCATGGGTATAATAAAAAAAATCATTTTTATTAGGGTGGAAAAATTCTCAAAAAAGAGCTGAAACCTTCTTAAAAAAAAATTTTTAAACCCCTAACAAGCATTTGTGCCGAACCCGCGCTACATAAGGAATTTGCAATTAGAAAATTTGCGGGAAAATACAGTAATTCAAATTGTTTAACTCTCGATTGATCGGCATAAACCACCAATCAAATAGGACACAGTGGCCCATTAATTTTTTGGAAAGAGTATTGCCCAATCAGAATAGGGCGACGGGACCCACCAACCTATGGAGAAATATTGACCAATCAATTCAAAGGCGGGACAGTTCAAAATACAGTAAAAATGCAAAAAAGAGCTAAATTTCGTTGAGCTAGCGGGGGTTTTCGTCCACTTAGCCAATCAGAGCGCAAGCTACTTTTCTCAAAAAGTTCTAGGGGGAAAAGAAATTCAGACGACCGTGATTTTTTAACTTAAAAAGGCGGGGTTTTTTGGGATCAATGGGGAGCGAGCGACGCTCTTATGGGTTTTCTAATGCAATGGGGAATACAACAGTACAGGGCCGAAATAAAATAAAAAGATACAAATTTTGTACCGATCTGTATATAAAATGCCATAATATTGGGGGAATAAAAAAAAAAAATTAATTCAAAAAAAACATTTTTTATTTCTTTATTTTCGGTACCAGATCAATAGTATGGTGAACAAAAATAAAGAAAAAAAACATGATTTTATTGTTTTTTTATTTTTTTTTCCCCCCAATTTATTTTTTCATTTTACATACACCTCGGTAAAACTTCTGTACTCTTTCATTTGTTTGGGCCATGTACTTTGATTCCCGTTTGCATTAAAAACCCAAAAAGGCTCGCCGCTCTCCCATTGGCCAAAAAACCGCGCCTCTTTTAATTTTAGCCAATCCAGAGCTCGCCGGAATTTTTTTTCCCCCATAGAACCTATGAGAAAGTGCTCGCACTCTGTTTGGGCAAAGGGACGACCCCCCGCACTCCCCAAATCATTTCTTTTCTGCATTTTTACTGAAATTTTGAACTGTCCGCCTTGGAATATGTTTTGTCAATTTTTTCTCCATGGAAAAAAATGGGCCACTGTCGCTCCTTTTCTGATTGGCGGTTTATCCGACCAATAGAAAGTTTAAACAATTTTTAAATTTAAAAATTCAAATCAGCTCTTTTCTGAAAATTTTTTACTGTATTTTGAACTGTCCCCCTTTTGATTTTGATTGGTTCAAACTTCTCCATAGGATAAAATGGATCCATTCGCCCTTTTCTATTGGTGCTTCTGCCGGAAATTTGGGAGCGTTACAGAATTTGAATTACTGTATTTCCCAGCTTTTCCATATTGCATTCCTTATTAGCCCCGGGCTCGCGAAAAACGCGTTTTTCGGGATTTAATGTTTTATGTTATAGAAGGTTTGGCTCTTTTCAAGAATTTTTTACAACAAAAAAAAATGATTTTTTTTAATCATACCCATGCCGCAGGGGGCCGAAGCCGAATTTCATTGCGCCGTTCCATAGACTACAAGGGAAAGTAGCCCGCTCTGATTGGGGGGTTTTGCCCGGCCCCCTTGTTCAATCAAACAGCTCTGTTTGCATTTTTTTCTGTATTTTGAATTTTTCCCGCCTTTTATTTTTGATTGGTTCAAACTTTCCAAGGCTAAAGGATCCTGTCGCTCCTATTTGATTGGCCGGTTTTTTGCCGACCCAAGAGATTTTCTTTCAGAATTGAAATTTCGTATTTCCCCGGGAATTTCCAAAATCCTAATTCCTGATGTAGCGCCGTTCTAGATTTTTGGAAAAAGATTTTATTTATGTATTTTTTATTTTTTAGGTTTGAGCTCTTTTCTGAGAAGTTTTGCCTTTATAAAGGGATTTTTTTTGGGAAAAATTTCCCATGCCGCACGGGCGAGCGCCGAGATTTCGATACATTCACTTCTTTCCCTGTTCCTTTCTCCGCTTCACTTCGCCTCCGCCGAGCATTTTGACCAAAATAAATGGTCGACTGTTTGGGGCGCCGAGCGCGCAATGGCCGCACTTTTTTCCGACCACGTTTTTACATGCCTCGGGTTTGAGCGCGGCGCGTCCCGCCCCGGAACGCCCCCAACCGCCCCATTGCCCCCCTTCAGCGGGGCGCAGTGAAATTTTCAAAACCCGCGCTAACACGCTTCCCCGTCTGACAAAGGGGTTCGGGCCGGGAGGGGCGGTTAAGCCAAAAAACAAACAAAAGCCCGTTTTACAAACGCCCATTGCCTTTTTATAATAATGTAAAATTCTGCTTTCAATGTATAACGAGTTTGTGTAAATACGGTGTATGGGTGTTTATATACAGTTTATGGATGTATGTGTGTGTATATATATATATATACACACACACTGTGTATGGGTGGGTTTTAAAACTTTGTTATGGGGGTATGGTTTTTTATAGTGTATGGATGTATGTGTGTTTATATATACTGTGTATGGGTGTGTGTATATACACTGTGTATGGGTGTATGCGTGGATGGATGTGTGTGTACACTATTTTTGTTATTTCCCTGCGACATATATACAGTATACTGTGTATGGGTGTGTGTATATATACGGTGTATTGATGTATGTGTGTATATTCTGTGTATGGGTGAATGTGTGAATATACTATGTATGAATGTATGTGTGTGTATATTTACTGTGTGTGGGTATGTATATACTGTGTGTGTATTTACTGTGTATGGATGGATGTGTGTGTACACTGTGTATATACAGTAAAAAGTGATGGCGGCATATACATTTTTACGTGTATGGGGTGTAAATATACGTGTGTATATACGTTTAAGGGTTTTTATAAATATACATAAACCCCAACGTGTATTGATGTATGGTGATATTTTTTGTATGTTAACGTTTATTTTGTATATACTATGTTCCTGTATGTGTGTAAATACACGATTATAGATGAAAGTGTTACAACGTGTAGTTATATATACACGTCTATGGGGGTTATGTTAATACTGTGTAGTGCTATGGTGTATATATACTTTGTATGGGTGTAGGTATAATGTATATAAATAAATAGATCTAAAATATATTGATAAGAGATTTATAGAAGATAAATAGATATGAGATTGAGATCTGGGCTGGGGCTTGACCATCTTCTTCCTGCGCTGGTACCTGGTACAGATGCAGTTCGGTGACTCTGGGGCACTACTGGTGTCCCTGGAAGAGACATCTATGGTTACATGGTTACCATACTAGTGGAAAGATGTCCCAGAGGCCATCCATCTCCCAGGAGCAGGTAAGGGGAACACACAATTTGCTTACATTTGAATATTTGAATTGGCTAAGCAGGACGAGCCCCTCTTCCCCCCAACCAATCACAGTACTAGAATATTTCCCATAGACAGTAATAACTTTTAGGGCGCCCTTCTATCGCGCCCTTCTTGTTCCACTCAAAATAGACGCACTACATATGATTAGTGGATTCATATCTGCCGCCTGGTCTCAACCAATCAGCTCTTTCCTGCCTTTTTTACTGTATTTTGAACTGTCCTTCCTTTTCATTTGATTGGTCAACACTACTCCATAGGTTATAATGGTTCACTGTCGCTCCTATTCTGATTGGTTGGTGTCTGCCGACCAATGAGAAGCGCTTACAGATTTTGAATTACTGTATTTCCCGGCAATTTACAATATCCCAATTCCTGATGTAGTGCTGGTGACAAACGCGTTGTTAGGGATCTGATTGATGTACGTTTATAGAAGGTTTTAGCTCTTTTGCAGATAATATTTCACACCTAATAAAATTTTTTTTTTTTTTTTAACCAAACTACATGCCGCACGGCGCTGAGAGCCGAGATTTCATTGCCCCGATCTCTCCATAGACTACAATGGGACAAAGTAGCTCGCACTCTGATTGGCAAGGCCCCGCTAGCTCAACCAATCAGCTCTTTTCTGCCTTTTTTACTGTATTTTGAACTGTCCTTCCTTTTCATTTGATTGGTCAACACTACTCCATAGGTTATAATGGCTCACTGTCGCTCCTATTCTGATTGGCTGGTTTATGCCGACCAATGAGAAGAGCTTACAGAATTTGAATTACTGTATTTCCCGGCAATTTTCAATATCCCAATTCCTGATGTTGCGTCGTTATGGATTTTTTGTGCGTGATTTTTGAATGTATTTTTTTAGAAGGTTTGAGCTCTTTCAGATAATGTTTTACACCTAATAAAAAAGATTTTTGGGAGTCATTCTCCATGCCTCACGGAGCTGAGATTTATTTCTTGAGCGATCTTATATATTTTAACGATCCACTTTTTCACTACATTTAATCGTTTTTAGACCGCATTGATTTTTCACTTTATTCATTCATTCAAAGATAACTCTCTTTGCTATTCACCTCGTTCATTTCCAGCCTGTCTCGAATCGGAAAACATGTTAGGCGCAGTCCCGCATTGCGCCTAAGTCCTGCACTGCGCCTCACACACTGGGGAGGCGCAGGGGACTTTTCACCGCATGTATGAGCGCCCCTCCTCGGGCGGCGAATCTTAGGCGCAGTCCCGCACCAGTGTGTGAGGTGCGGTGGACTTTACACCGCTTGTATGAGCGCACCCCGGGCGCCGACATACATGAGGCGCAGCTTTCACATTCGAGCGCTTGAAAACGTGCGCTCTGACGTGCAGAGATTCATACATGTCGCCCAAAATTTGGAGAACAGTTAATGAAATTTCTGGCAGAACGAAGATCCAGGAAGGCAGAAGCGTGAAACTTGACACCGGGTGATGAGCTGAGCATTGTTGGCATGGTCAGGCATGGAGAAGATGCACCTAAAATCGCCTTTCCCATGAAACCTAGGCATTGAAGTTTCCTTGACGAACCTGAAAGTCCTTCAAGAAGTGGGCTTTGCAGCCGCAATACCAGCAGAGATTCTGGCAATGCTTGCATGTGCGTTCTTCCTCTGACACATGTGCTCTCTCCACTTGCATGGGCTCATCACAAGTAACCATTTTTCAACATAGTGGAGAACTTTGGAAGACTGATGCTAGTCGAGAAAGTTGGCAGTGCCGGAAGGATTCTCATTGTTGGTGGAACTCCAGTTGTCTCTCACTAAAACAGACGTATATTCCGGTGGCAAGATGAATGAAGTTGTCCCAGCTCTCCAATTCATCTTTAATTCTTCTTGTGAGACCCTCCCAGAAGCCTGCTACGAGAGCCTTGTCATTCCAGGCTAGCTCAGAGGACAGTATGCAAAACTGTACGGCGTATTGCCTCACTGTAGAATCGCCCTGAATGAACACAGAGCAGAGATGACACAGCAGAGGAAGCTGGCCTGGAGTCTTCAAAAACATTGTGTAATGCATCTAAGAAGAGCTGCAGGTTGACCATCAATGGATGTCCTCACTCCCAGAGAGGTGTGGCCCAGGCTAGAACTTTGCCAGACAGGAAGCTAATAAAGAAGGCCACTTTGGCATGGTCAGTGAGGGACTGATTCACCAGCATTTCCGAGTGTATATTACACCTTTTTAAAAAAACTGACAATTCTTGGGGTTCCCATTATAGTAAAGAGGTGGGCACAGAGCAGGACATGCATGGAAGCAGGTGCAGGCACCGGGAGATGGACAGCTATGTCCTGAAGCATCCTGAAAAGTTGTTCTTGCTGGAGACTTGATGGGCCACTTTGGACGCAAGGTCCTGGACTTTTGGCAGGGGCACCTTGGCGGGATCTATGGCCAATTTGTACTGGACAGGGATGAGTAGTGGATCTTCTGGGTCACTACGAGAGATGACTAAGAACCACATCAGGGAGTGGAGTCTAAGAAGCCCCCCAGTTCTTCACCAGTGCCTGCCGCAAGGCAGGTTAGGCTTTGTTGCAGGAGACTCCCAGGTCCAACCACTTATGTGGTCACTTGTTGTGACAGCCAAGGTGCAGCATCATACTGAAGTAGCAGACTGAGGAGTAGTTGGTAAAGAGGCGATAAGGTCAGGGTTGGTGGCAGGCAAGTGAAGGCCCAGAACACGGTTCAGACACCGGGAATACAGAACGTAGGAATGGCAAGACTGCCGGAAAACATACTAACAAACTGACAAAGAGTGTTGGAATGCGGTAATAAAGGGACCAGCACCCACTTATTGGCCATCAGCAGTGTGCTGGCACTTTAAATTTTAAAGAGCTGACATGTGTGTCCTGGTGTGCACCAGTCAAAAACAGTGAGCAGTAGCAGGGAAGGAGTTGGGAGAGGTGAGCAATGGCCGGGGCAGGAGACACAGACACAAGCATGTCCGCAGTCCAGATTAGGGACAATGGTGTGCATCAGTGGTGGTAGAAGTGTCATGGTTTAGAGCTGCATGAGTGCTACTATCTGTGGGGAACTACAATTCATTGAGAAAACTATGAATGCCAACATATACTGTGGCATACTGAAGCACAGCATGACTCCCCTCCCCCCTCGGAAACTGGGCTGTGGGGCAGTATTACAACATGATAACAACCCAAAACAGACCTCCAAGACCACCACTGCCTTGCTAAAGAAAATGAGGGTAAAGGTGCTGGACTGGCAAAGGCTGTCTCCAGACCTAAATCCTATTGAGAATCTTCAAACGAAAGGTGGAGGAACGCAAAGTCTCTAACATTCACCAACTCCGTGATGTCATCATGGAGGAGTGGAAGAGGATTTCAGTGGCTGCAACCTGTGCAACCATTTTCACTTACGGGTGTAATTTACAGATTATACAAGCTGTACACTGACTACATTGTATCAACGTGTCATATCTTCAGTGTTGTCCCATGAAAAGATATAATACAAGATGTACAAATATGTGAGGGATGTACTCACTTTTGTGAGGCACTGTAAGTATAATAAAAAATATTTGTAGGCATTTGCTAAGTGTTTCACATCATTGCATGATTGTCATAATCACTACTATTAACGCCTTTCGACATATATAATTTATTTCAACGGCAGAATGTACAATTCAATATATTTCAGGGGCACAGTGTGGAATACAGTTTATTTCAGGGAGTGTGGGGTGTAGTTTAATTCATTTCAGGTGGCAAAATGTGTGTTTAAATTTCAAGCTGTTGTTTCAGGGGCCACAGCGGAGGAGCTCGTCTTAGTTTAGACACTGAAGATCTGCTGCAAAAGTATGGAGCAAAAGATCTCTGGTCGGCAAACTCTGCAGAAGCTAGACATAGCTGAAAGAAGTCCTGAGGGTCTGGACCAGACAGAGAAGATACGAAATGACTTTAAATCAGGGGCATTGCTAGGGTCCTAAAATATCCAGGGCCCGGGCCCCATGTATTTGAAGCTGCACCCCCTACTTCTCCAACCAGGCAAGAAGAAAAGAAATAAAAAGATAGCCATATATTACAAAACACTAAGAGCTGGTATTACTGTGAGGATACCTTGGGCAACATATCCCATTAGGGCTGCGCCATTTTTTTTTGGTGTAAAACTGTTGACGCCCTATTCTCTATGTAAATGAACTGTTGTACACCAAAACTAGGCGCATTGTACGCCAGGCACGACACTTTTGAGTGTGCCTAAATTAAGTCGATCAAATATGTTAGCAATGATATGCTATGCGCCTAAGTTAGGTGCCTCAAATATGCTATACAAGGTATACCACGACAGATTTTTAGAGGATCATTCATTCAGGCGTAGTGATGAGCGATTACGTTGACTATCGACCCGATGACGATATCGGCAATTATCAATAAGATATCCGATAGTCGATAATAGATTATCGCCGATGACCATTAAAGTCTATGGGAGAGGAACAACACCTTCATTCTTACACCCAAACAGGGCTGGAGAAGCTGGAATTAACATCCACAACAGTCAAATGGATACGTGCTACATCTTAGGCAACACACTTAGGTTATAAAAGCCACAGAAAAAAAATCACACACCATTCACTATCCCTGTCTTGCACCACAGCATGACCCTTAAACCTGCATCACCCACAAATTAAAAAGTGCCAAAAGGCAGTATGATTTCAACCATCATTTTACTTGAACTGGACATTGAATATCCCTGTCCTGGAACGCAGCATGAGCCCCAAACCTGCATGACCCCAGATTAAAAAGTGCCGGAAAAAGGAGTCTTTCAACCACCATTTTAGTTGAACTGGACATTGACTATACCTGTCCTGTACCGCAGAATGACCATTAAACCTGTCTGACCCACAGATTAAAAAGTGGCACTATGCTATTTTGTACAGTGACTCTCATTTTGTATATTTTTGGTAACTGACATTTGTTTACAGAATTTATTTAGGGAAGTTTTATTTATAGTTTTACATTATTATCATTTTGCTTTTTTTCAAGTGTGATAAAATACCACATACACCCCTCCCTACTGTTTTTAAAGGTATTTTTTACACGTGTAGATGTGTTAATTCGTCCGCACACCCCGTAAGTAATACAAATGTCCTAATCATCCCAAAACACTTCTTAGTTGAGAAGACATTTGCCTTCCTGGCTTCTGAGAGTGATTCAGCCAATCAATTCAATGGTTTCATTTTTCCTCCAAATCCTTCTTCATTGATTAAGGACAGACTCCCCTGGTGATCAAATGATGCGACCCCATAGTGACTCCAGCCCCAGAAAATTTTAAGCCTCAAAATGTGCAATTTGTGTCCAGCCCTGGACCCCTTTTTGACACTACTTAACCTCACAGAAATCACCTTTCAAAATCTGATTTTTTAGAGAAATTTGAAGCTCTCCTGATTGCCCCTAACGGTGAGAGCCAGTGCTGCCGTCAGCCATCTGTTAACACGGAGGTCCAGCTGCCAGGGCCAGACTTACAGTGGGTGCGGTGAGAGCCCAGGCTAGCGTCTGTCATCTATTTACACGGTAAAAATGCCCTTATGACGCAGCAACGAAAACAGTCGTGCTGAAGCAGAGTGCGGAAGTGTGAGTAGACCTCCAGCCTTCCTCAGTACACAGTCAAGACCTGGGTAGCGCTTGCACCTCCGTATGAGTGCGGACCAATTGAGCCGCACTTGGAAATACTGGTGGTTAACGCTCCTGTTCCACCCAGGTGCCCTTTTTCTTGGCATTCTTTTTCTCATTTTACTCAACGTGCTGGAGGAAATTGTCTCCGTTCTTTGTTCTCTGTCCGTGCTCCATACTCCATGTCCTCTGAATAACCTACATCTGGTCAAGTCTTCCTGTACCTCCCTTGTACAATTCAGAGGAATTTTTTTACCAGCTATTTTTTACATGCAAGTTTTTTAGTAGTTTAATTCTAGAAAACATATTTTTAAAATAGGATGGAATCCCACCATGTCTTTGTTTCTATATTTTAATTGTTTTAAATGGGTTGTCTAAATACAGGGATTGATAGCGATGTTAAAGATCTTGCACAAAACAAGTCATTTTGCACTCTGTGTCCATTAACAGTGTCCTACCTATTCCTGTTTCTGACAGCACCATCACCCTTGAGCCACTCTTGACAATTGTGAAGAACAAAGGTCTGTTAGAAACAACATTTTTTAGAATAGGACCCGTAGTGTTGCTGCATTTCAAAGCAGCATGACCCCAAAAATTATAAAAATGACTTCTCAGCCACTATTAAAAATTGTGAAAAGCCACTTAGAAGCCACATTTCTGTTCCAAAGGACTCTCGGTGGCTCAACACCCCGAGGTCCGCACTGCTGCTTGTCAGGCCATGTGTCACTTCGTACTGCGTAATGGCATTGCGCTGGTCCCACAATCGCTGGAGCATGTGGAGGGTGGAATTCCAGCATGTTGCCACGTCAACAATGAGACGGTTGACGGGGAGGCCGAGCCGACGCTGCAACGCAGCCAGGCGGGATGAAGCAGGGTGCGAACAGGGGAAGTGCAAACTCAGACTTCGAGCCTTCCTCAGCAGGCAGTCCAGACCCGGGTAGCTCTTTATAAATTTCTGGACGACAAGGTTCTGTACATACAGGGAGAGAAGGGAGGAGGGGAACGATCCCTGCCTTCTCTCTGTACAGCAGCTGCACGGAGCGTGCAGTTGCTGAATGACTGTGCGGCTGCAGCCACACAGGTCAGTGAGACTCGACGGGCGGGTGAGCGGCCGGTTCACCCGCCTGTAGGAGCGGCGCTGGAGTAGCGTCCGGACGCTACTCCGGCACCGCGGTCATTTAAAGAACCCCCGCTGCCTGCTGACGGCGGGAGGTTCGCCAACTGCCGGGGTGGCACCCCATTAGCGGGACCCCCGCCAAAAACGGAAGAGTTTTCATGTATGATCTACAATAAGGAGGCACTTGAAGAAAAATGAGCTGAATGGTCGAGACGCCAGAAGAAAGCCATTACTGCGCAAATGCCACAAAGTATCTCGCCTACAATATGCCAAACAGCTCAGAGACAAGCCTCAAAACTTCTGGAACAAGGTAATTTAGAGTGAAGAGACCTAAATCAAAACTTATTGGCCACAACCATAAACGTTACATTTGGAGAGGTGTTAACAAGGAACACCATTCCTACTGTAAAGCACGGAGGTGGATCGCTGATGTTTTGGGGATGTGTGAGCTACAAAGGCACAGGAAACTTGGTCAAAGTTGAAGGAAAGATGAATGCAGCACGTGGGACGTACATGGATGTTCCAACATGACAACAATGGGAAACACAAGGCCAAGTCGACCTGTTATTGGCTACAGCAGAACAAAGTGAAGCTTCTGGAGTGGCCATCTCAGTCTCCTGACCTCAGTATCATTAGCCATCCCCCCCCAAAAGGGGGGGGAAATTAAAAAACCCCCGGGGGGTTTTAAAAAAAAAATTTTTTGGGGGGGCCCCCACCCTCCCCCCCAAAATTTTTTTGGGGGGTTAAAAAAGGGGGGGGGGAAAAAAAAAAAAGGGGGGGGGAAGGGGGAAAAAAATTTTTTTTGGGGGGGGGGAAAAAAACCCCCCGGAAAGAAGGGGGGGGCCCCCTTTTTTTTCCCCTTTCCCCCCCCGGGGTTTTTAAAAAATTTTGGGGTTCGGGCCCCCAAAAATTTTTTGGGGGGGGAAATTTTTTTTGGGTTTTTAAAAAGGGGGGTTTGGCCGGTTCCCCCCCTTTTAAAAAAAACCCCCCCCCTTTAAAAAAAAAAAATTTTTTTGGGGGCCCCTTACCCCCCCGGGGGAAAAAGGGTTTTTTTTTTTAAAACCAAAAAAAACCGGGGGGGGGGGGGGAAAAAAAAAATTTTTTTTAAAAAAATTTTTTTTTTTTTTTAAAAACCCCCGGGGAAAAAATTTCAAAAAATTTTTTAAAAAACCCCCCTTTTAAAAAAAAAAGGGAATTTTTTAAAAAAAAACCCCCCCCCTAAGGCTGGGGGGTTTAACCCCCAAAAAGGAAAGGGGAAAATTTTTTTTTTTTAAAAAAAAATTGAAATTTCCCCCTTTTTTTAAAAAAAAAAAAAAAATTTTTTAAAATTTTTTTTAAGGGGAAAAAAAATTTTTTTTTTTAAAAAGGTTTAAAAAAATTTTTTTGGGGGGGTTTTAAAAATTTTTTTTTTTCCCCCCAAAAAAAAAGGGGTTTTTTTAAAAAAAGGGATTTTTTTAAAAAAGGAAAAAAAAAAAATTTTTTTTTTTTTTTTTTTAAAAAAAAAAAAAAAAAAAAAGGGGGGAAAATTTTTGGGGGGGGGTTTTTTTTTTAAGGGTTTTCAAAAGAGAAAACACAATAGTTGACAAATGGGCCTTCACCAACCCCAACCATGGGGTGGAAAAAAAGGATTTTGTGTTTTTTTTTTATTCATATTCTCTGAAAAAAAAAAAAAAAAAATTTAAAAATCTTTATTTTTTATTGCGCCCAAAAAAAATTCCCAGACTTTAAAAAATTCAAAGGGTTTAAAAATACAGGAAAATTACAAATTAAAAAAGAAATTCAAATGAACACAAGGTGTAAGGGGCCCTTTCCCCTTGAGAAACTTACAATCTAAAAAGAAAGAAAAAATTTGAATTAAAAAAAGGCCAAAAAAAGCAAAAATTTTTTCGGTGGGATGTAAAATTTTTTAGTACAAAATGTATTTCCATTAAAAAAAGGGTCCTACCTATTTCCCAAAATATACTTGTAAACGGGCAGCATTTAGACCTCAGGTCGCTATGCTACGACCCGTTTTCTTTCTGCTGCCTAGTAGAAGTCAGTAAACCCGCCCTTAATTTTTAAAAAGAAACCAAGAAAACCCGGACTGAGGTTTAAAATTAATCCCAAAGGGAGTCAAAACCCCTGTAACATTTTAAAGGTGTTTAGTTTTTTTTATGTCCCATATGCCAGAGTTAAAGCATGCTTGCTTTTATATAGGGCAAAATAGGTAGTGGGTTTTTTTCGCCCATATAATTTTTTGTGGGGGAAAAAGCATTGAGTAAACATTTAAAATATATGTTTAGTTTTTTTATTGGGGTTTTTAATTCTTTTGGGAAAGTTTTTTTTTGTAGCTTTTTTATTACATGTTTATATCGAAAAGGGGTGCGCAAGGGGTGGGGTTTTATTTTAAGTGAAAGTTGTGCATATGGATGTGGGATTAAAAAGTGAGCATTTTTTATGTGCAAAGATGAGGAAAAAATATTTATGTGTAAATGTTTTAAATTTGTTTCAGGGCACCAAGGAAAGTGTTTAGAGGGGGCCGGTCCCCAGTTTCCGACCACGACCTTTGTTTGCTATGCCCCCGGTTTTCGTCTCCCTCCCCTGCTGCGTTTCCCCCGTGCCAAAGGGTGTTTCTGACCCGCTGTGGGGTTTATCTGGTTGGGAGGAGCACCCCGCTGTTTCCCATGTTACTAAGTCTTACCCAGCTTTTGTTCCTGTCTGTGTCTTCACAGGGTCCCCGGGGGGAAGTCCGCCTGCTTGTCTGGATTTAAAACGACAGTTGCCCCATTTGGCCATGTTTACCCGGCTTTAAAAAGCGGGACGAAAATTTCCGTCCCCAATTACGGGCCCTTTTGGGCCGGGGGAGGGAGCGGGGGGCCGGCACATAGCCCGCCCCTAGACAATCACTGCTAGCGGCGCGTATACGCCGCGAGAAAGTGACATTAGCCGGGCGGGGAGAGGAGACCTAAACCAAAGTTGTCTATGAGAACTGTGAATTACCGTAATGAATGGGCCGTTTTCGGCCCGTAATTTGCGCACTTCGGCGCGTAATTACGGACCGAAATACGGCCCATTTTAAGCCGTGTGAACATGGCCTTACCTGTCCAATGACTTATGACCTTCTGGGATTAAAGGAACTTTCTGCCTCTGCTCCACCCAAGCATAAATTGAGGAAGCAATGCAAAATGTGTGTTGGGGAACAAGACTTGGTAATGCATAGTTAATATTGATGCAGTTTATGATTGGATGGAACTGATTGTTTTACTGTATTGGTTACTTTTGAGTAGTTTGCACTTTGCATTAGTTTCTCTATTAATACCCCTTATATTAGCTACATGATTCTTGAATATTTATTGGATCAGTTGTAGAAAATCCTCTATGCACCATCACTTTATTTCTTATTCTTTTGACCATATTTGTTTCCCCATGATTTTCATTAGATTGAGTCATGTATTAGGCTATGTCTCCACTGCATCAGACAAGAAACGGCCCGAAAGCAACATTTATTTTTCTTTTCCGATGCAGGACCGTGTTTGTCGCGCTTTGTACAAAAAACCACGGTCGCTTTTCGTTTTTTTTTTTGCCGGCGCCCAAATAATTGTAATGTATGGAAAGACGGCAAGAAAACTAAAAGCACCGGCGTATTATACAATATGTTGTATAATATGCCGGCGCCAGAAGACGAGCTGTGAAGACTACAGCTCGTCTTTCTATTACCGCCTATGGGGCTGCAGGGACAATCTTATCTTTGGCGCTTTTAAAAAACTAAAAGCGCCGAAAATATGTTCGTATTTCTGTGCAGTGGAGACATAGCCTTAGGGATTTAGGTGGTATTTATATTTTTGCACTTCCAGTCATGGATTCTAGTCCTTAATCGTTGTATTACTTATCAGTTTGCTTGTTTTTCTCGTTTTTTAGTGATGCTTTGTGTATTGGTTTGATACATTTTCATAATTTTTCAATATAAATATGAATTTTTGATATTTCACCCTTTCTTCTTGTAATCCTGTATTGGTTTGTACTGCTGACGAAAGTAGCAAGTGGTCAAAATAATGTGACTGGACTGTGCCGCCGAACCACTTTCACAGACATGGGTTTGGGGACATGGCAAAGCTATGAACTTGGAGCCTCTACAGTGGCACAAGAAGCCCCTTCATTCGTGCCCATGTGTGTTACATTCCCTTACTAGCGACTACAGAATCAATTTTAAGGAACACCTTGAAGCTCTGACTGTGCTTTTGCTGCCACTATTGACAACCATCCCTCTCGTGTGCGTGCATCAAACATGGCCACCACAACAAGGGCTGCGCACGCAGAACAATTTCTCAACAAGAACCGAACAACATTTCTACGTTTTTTCACACAAGCGTTAATTTTCCTACCATCCCTGCTAACTTCCCGCAGCACGAATACTTACTTGAATCGATCAGCGAGTTACAAGTGGGCGGCGCCCTGCAGGAGCATGCGCAGTCGGCAGGGCGTTCCATGCATTACGTCATTTGGGTATTTCCGCAGCGCTTCAAGGGATTGTCTGTCAATGCGTGTCTAAGGGGGCGTGGGCTTAAAGAAGCAAAAGCGAAGTAGAAGGAAAAGAAGTGATTGCGAGATACCGAATTGTGAGTTGGAGAAGTTGTGGACGTGAGCTGCGCACTGTACTGGCCCCGGAGGTCCGCCTGCAGCAGCCATGGACGGTAAGAGGGAACAAGGAAGTGGGGCACCTAATCTCCGTAGTGTGGCCTGGAGTCACTGGAGCTGGGAAGTTTCACTTGTAACCAGTGTGTATCTTCTGATCCTGTGTCTGGGGTTCATCATGTGATGTGTGGGTGCTTGGTGCCGTTGGTGTTAGTTGCGTTGCTGCTGCGTCTATTAGGAGACGAGTGAGCAAGTTTTCCACCTATATAAACTATGTGGGTTTTGGAGAATCTTCAGGGACTTACACTTTGTTTTGATCTGTTTCTGTTCTTTGACGCAAACTAAATGGATTCTGTTTTGAGTCCAGCTAAGGCCCAGTTCACATGTACATCTGAGGTTCTGTCAAAAGTGACAAATGACACAGTCCAAAGATGGAAAATGTGTCGCCTGGGCCTGAGTAATTTTTAAGGCAAGACACTGAAACAGGGCTTGTTCACACAGCATTTTCACTCCGTGTTACAAGCGCTTTTTAGATCCATCTCGGGGACCAACAGGACGGACCCAGAGAGGAAATCTAACAATAAAGCAGTGAGTTTAAATCACGCGGGCTATAGGAAAGACGCCCGGCGTTCACATGAGAGATCGCCGCTGCGTGTTTCCATAACGCAGCTCGGGTCCGTCACTGGGTCCTGCTAATTGTTTAGATCCGTCCTGTCGGTCCCCGAGACGGATCTAAAAAGCGCTTGTAACACGGAGTGAAAATGCCGTGTGAACAAGCCCTTAAACTGTCAGGTTTATGTTGTGCGTTTTTGTTTACTTTTATGTCTTCAATTTTTTCCTTCTCCATCCCCACCTTCCAAGAATTGGGATTTGTTAGGTCTCTGCGGCAGAGCAACACGATCGTATTTTCAGTGGTTTTAGGATTTTTAAACCACCGAAAATCTGATCGTTCAGGCAGCCCATAGACTTTAAGGCTGGGTTCACACGGCTTATTTGCGGGGCGTAATTACGCCGTGTGGACGGGGCGGGAGCGGGGGCCCGCACCTTTGCCGTCCATAGACCGTCATTAACACGGGGCGTATACTGCGCTGGTAAATTCACATGTCACGTTTTCTCCCCCCTCGGCGTATTTGGGCCGAGCAGGGAGAGGGGACGTAATCCATAGTTCTCTATGAAACTGTGGATTACCGTAATGACTGGGACGGAATTCCAGCCCTAATTTGCACACTCTGGCGGGGTAATTACAAAACCAAATACGGCCAATTATATAGCGTGTGAACATAGCCTAATAGAAAAAACGACCTTTAGTCTCCACGGCAGAGCAATAAGATTGTATTTTCAGCGGTTTTAGGTTATGTTCATGCAGCTTGTTCTGTCCGTGTGAACATATGTTATTAGATGCGTGTTTTGATCCTTCTATCGGACCCAAACACGCACCTAGCATTGAGCAGTGTGATTTTACATTGATTGCAATGTAAAACACTCCTCGGCGTTCAGACGATTGATCGCGATGCGCGTTTACTTGCGTCTTTCGGATCCGTTCTAAGAATTGACATGTCAGTTTTTGATCTGAAAGACGCAGCAGGGGCCCTATTTAAAACTATAGGGTGCAATCCTGCTGCAGCCAAACTCGCACCTGCAGGTTGGATGCGTATTGAATCCTATTGACGCTGCATTTTTGGATGCGATTTTCGGATCCAAAATGCTGTTTGAACAGACCTTTAGGATTTTAAGACCACCGAAAATATGATTGTTCAGGCAGCCCCATTGACAATAATAGAAAAAAAAAAAAAAACGACCTGTAGTTTCCACAGGTCGTTTTTTTCTCCAATAGTCTGTCAGTGCCGACATATTAACATGTTGTATAATACACCAGCGCTTTTAGTTCTTTCGACGTTTTCCCATACAATTCAATTGTATTGGCAACAGCAAAAAACAAGAAAACCGACTGCAATGTTTGCGCAAAATGTGACAAAAACAGCTGTTCTGCATTGGAAATAACGGTTGTCTTTCCGACGTTTTTTGTCCGATGCAGTGTAGACCTAGCCTTATTGTTTGTGTAGTTTCTTTCTTGCTTACTAAATGTATCCTGTTTTGAGTCCGTTGGAGGTCTCCAAAAATGACAGGAAAAATCGCGCATTTTTTTCTGTTAATATGGCGGACACCAAAATGGAAACTTGGAGCTGTTGGCGCCTGTCGGTAAATGGGTCTGGTCACACCTCTACGATGCAGGTTCTGAATGGAGATGTTAATTAGGCATAAGCCACTAGACTCCAGCTTGTGGTATTTGAAGTGCTGTGAAAACTACAATTCCTAGCATCAGTGACCAGGCGTGTGTTGTTTTTTTTTGTGTTCCACACAAAGGAATGGCCTCTGCATTCACACTGCAAGGGACAAATACCGATAGGTTTATCCAGCCAGTATTTGTCTGGTTTTGCGGCTGTCCCCGTGGGGGTGGTGGCGGCTTTTCTCCGTGATGAGTGGGGACTGCTGCATGGGTTTTCCATAAAGCACCATTGTGTTCATTTTCGGCCGGTTTTTCAGGCGGTCTGCCATACCGCAAACCGCCGGAAAAAAACGGCCGAAAACCCTTGCAGTGGGGACATGCCCTAAGAAGGAAAGGCATCATCCTTTTCATTAAGCTTTTCATTCTGGGTTCTCCTCTTGTGTTTGGCACAAAACTGCCCCACAAATGTAGTTAGATTTCAAACTGAGATATGGTTGTGCATACCTATCTGTATTAAAGGGGTGCTCCTGAAGTACCAATTGTTCCTCTGGCCGGGGGGAAAAAAAAAAACAAACATTCCACAACAGTCGCATATGCAATATCCAGGAGACCACCACTGTGGCCTTTGCATGGTCATATGAATACAAGGTCAGTTTTTTTGGTCATCATCCCTGACTGACAGATGAAATTATATATAGATTATATATATATATAATCTATCTCTTAGTACTCACTGCCTCCTTAGTGTTAAAGTTGCTGGCTGATTTTTCCATCTCTGTTTGCTTCAAGACCTCAGGTACATCACATGATCACAGCTGCCAATCGGTGGCTTTAGTGGTCACATGTTGTCCCATCAACACTTGGGAAGTGAGCAGTGATGTCAGTGGAGTGGCATGTGACCACTGAAGCAACTGATTGGCTCCAGCAGTCATTTGCTATTCAGGAAGATTTGAAAGCAAACAGAGACAGCTTTAGGGTATGTTCATAAGGCGTAATTGTGGGGCATATTTTGACCTGAAATGCGTGCCGCAACTACGGCAATTCATAGCTCTCATAGAGAGCTATGAATTACGTCCGTCTCCACCGGCGTACAATACGCGCATATTTTACACCAGGAGAAATAAGTGATGCCATTTCTTCGCGATGGTTGTGCCATAGATAATAGAAATAAATGGCCCCTCCTCCCCGCTTTAGAAGTATATGCTGGCCAGCGCATACTTCTAAAACAGCCGGCATATTGTGGTGCGTACAGTACGTGCTGCAAGACGCCGTGTGAACATACCCTAAGGCTATGTTCACATGGCATGATTGCAGGGTGTAATTACGCCCTGTAATTATGCTGGGACTACAGGACCGTGCGCCGACTCCCGCGATGCAGGGGGGGCCAGCAACCCGCCGTCCCCATAGACATTAATTACTAGCGCCGCATATTCGCCGCTAGTAATTGACATGTCGTATTGTCCAAGCGGGGAGAGGAGGCATAATCCATAGTTCTCTATGAGAACTGTGGATTACCGTAATGACTGGGACGCATCTCGCCCTGTATTTAGCGCAGTACGGTGCGGAATACGTCCCAGTTTAAGCAGTGTGAACATGGCCTTAGGCATCTTCATTGCTGGGTTGGCAGTTGTTTTTGTTTGTTTTTTTTTCTTCTTTTGGACAGCCTCTCTAGGCCCGTTCATATCTGCGTTGTGTTCAGAGCCTCCAGCGTAGATTCTGTCAAAATGCTACAGCAAGATTGGGGTTATTTAGTTTAGAGAAAAGACGGCTTCAGGGGGACATAATAAATATGTTTAAATATATTAAGGGCCAATATAGAGATCTCGCTAAAGGTTTATTTATACCCAGGACTGTATCTAGAACAAGGTGGCATACCCTACGTCTTGAGGAAAGAAAGTTTCTACATAAATAGAGAAAGGGATTCTTTACTGTTAGAGCAGTGAGACTGTGGAACTCTCTGCCAGAGGAAATTGTCATGGTGAATTCACGAACAGAGTTCAAGAAGGGTCTGGATACATTTCTAGATGTAATAATGTAACAAGTTCTAGTGACTAGGATTCTGGAGAATGGTCTAGGTACATTTCTAGATGTAATAATGTAACAGGTTATAGTGACAGGATTCTGGAAAAGGGGGTTGGATACATTTCTAGATGTAATAATGTAAAAAGGGTTTAGTGACCAGGATTCTGGGAGGGGTCTTTGGATCCAGGGATTTTTCCAATTGCCAGATTGGGCAGAAGGATTTTTTTTACCTAAAATGAGGACAATGGTCTTCTACCTCATTGGGGTTTTTTGCCTTACTCTGGATCAAACACTTTAGCAAAATAGGCTGAACTGGATGGAAGTCTTGTCTTTTTTCAGCCTTACAAACTATGTGTAACTGTAGCACTATATATATTTTTTTCTATTAAGTGATGACCCCCAACAATGGAAATCTGTTGGGTGAATGGGGCTCGTCGGGCCACGTTTCTGTGCTGTGAGGGGTAAGCTCAAAGGCAAGCACGCACAAGGTTTTAAAGCCCAAACACAGAGGTGTTTATAATAAAGTTAGCAGCTTCCAAACAAAAATGCAGCTTAGCTTCAGCACACATAGGGATCCAATAACATAAAGTTCTTACTTCAGGAAAAAACCAAGGCAATGGGATATGCTCACCAACACACACCTTCGGACTTACACAGCCTCACAGCTTGGCAGTTTACAACTTCTGGTTGCAGGTCCCAAAAGCACACCCACTGACTTCCTGCACCAGCTGCCTTTTATCTGGCCGGTAAGACCTGGGCTGGAGTATTGGAGCGACCGTCCCACCCAGACTCTTGGGCCGCTCCATAAAAAACCCGACCCGGAACTACAAAGAAAAAAACTGCTCAGCACTAATAATTGTTGCTGGCATCAAGCTAATGTGTTTTTTATATCACTGAGGCCAGCCACCTCGGTGATAAATACCTCCCATCTATGACGGTACCTCTGACCCTTCTACAGTGCGTAATTTATTGAACCTGACGAAACCTCTGACACAGATGGGAAGTAGGGCTACACTGAAATTAATGAACATGCATCTAACTTGACTAACATGGTTGAAAAAAAAAAGTTAATGTTCAAATAAACTACTTGGGATGAGCAGTTCCATTACATTGGTCCTAGATTGAAGCCAGAGACATTTCTTCTAACAATTATGTGGTTTTACGGTATGTTCGCATGGGTTATAGAGGGCGTATAGCGACTCGTACTATGTGCCGCTATACACCGGGTGTTTTAGAAGTACATGCTGGTCAGCGCCTACTTCTAAAGCACACTGTACCGACCACACTTACTTTCATTTTCTCTTGTCAATTCTTTCTCGCGGTGCGTCCAGAATTACTGTGCGGGTCGTACATCGGACATATTGTAGCGCAATTGTACCCCGAAATATGGCCAGCAAAGACGCCATGTGAACATACCCTTACAGTATAAGAGTGCGTTCACACGGCAATGACAAAATACGGGTCGGAATATCCGACCGGTATTTTCTTGTTTTTTGACACGTAGGGGAACGGCTTTTGCTGCGGTTTGCGGATTCAAGCCGTCCCCCTTCACATTGACATGTTCATGTTCCACTCAAAAAAAACGGCGGAAGAATGAACATGTTCTAAGTTTTTTGTTACCCCAGCGGTGTAAAAAAAAGTCCAGCAGAAAATCCGTGCAGTGTGAACTACTGGACGGATTTTCTATTTAAGTCAATGTAAAAGGTTGACAGTCTGGTTTACAGGTGGTTTTGAAATCCGAAAATAGTCTGTAAATCGGACTGAAAACCAGTACTGTGGAGACGTACCCTAAGCACATGTTCACACGGCTTAAAATGGGCCGTATTTCGGTCCGTAATTACGCGGCGAAGTGCGCAAATTACGGGCTGAAAACGGCCCAGTTATTACGGTAATCCACAGTTCTCATAGAGAACTATGGATTATGTCTCTTCACCCTGCTCGGCGAATCCGCCGGGTGGGGAGATAATTGACATGTGAATTACCAGCGGCGTATACGCGCCGCTGGTAATGCAAGTCAATGGGCCGGCGAAGTGCCGGCCCCCCGCTCCCGCCCCGTCCACACGGCGTAATTGCGGGGTGTAATTACGTCCAGCAGTTAAGCCGTGTGAACTCAGCCTAAAGGTTATGTAGTTAATCTTATTGTTCAAGCCATTTCTTTTCACTGTTTACCCATTTCCTTACTCTTTTATGTAAACTTTTTTTTTTTTTTTTTTTTTTTTAAAGCTAGATTCGGGAGGGGCTTAAAAACACAAGGTCTGTGTAATTCCAAAGTCTCGTTTCTTTCCTTTTTCCCCCCCTGATATTAGCTTTAAAAAGGATACAAATTACTTAACAGAAGCTCAATGCCTTAAATCACGGGTGTCAAACTGCGGCCCTCCAGCTGTTGGGAAACTACAACTCCCATCATGGTCATGATGGGAGTTGTAGTTTCCCAACAGCTGGAGGGCCGCAGTTTGACACCCCTGCCTTAAATGAAACCTATGGCCAGTAACAAAAGAAGCTTTATTCATTTACAGTTAGTTTTTTTTCAGTATAGCCTTTCGCAGACCTCTTCACATTTTCTCTCTTACAGCTTAAATGCCCCATTGACATTCGTTACTAGCGGCACGTGTTCGCCGCTAGTAATTGACATGTCACTTATCTCCCCGCGCAGCGTATTGTGCGAGCGGGGAGAGGAGGCATAATCTATAGATCTCTATGAGAACTGTGGATTACCGTAATGACTGGGACGTATCTCGCCCCGTATTAAGCGCAGTACTTAATAGACATGTCTCTAAAAGTAGACATGTCTTCACTCACTGAAGTCTGGTGACCTCATCAGAGTGCATTCCTCACATTTGTTTAATCATTTCAGGGCTCTTTGTATAACTGCTTACCCCAATGCATGTGTTCTGGTTACAAGAAGCTTGTAGAGGTACGTGACAGCTCTCAGGTATGAGAACTCTGACCACTGTAGGAGGTCTGCAGAGCTGTGACATCTTCTCTGTGTATAAGGCTGTGTTATATTGGATGGGGGGGAGGAGAGTGAATCTAGCAGCTAGAGACTTGGCAATTGCCCAGATCCTTCACATAGAGCTATCACTGGGAGAAGGGGCATAAATGAGCTCCGCAGCCATTATTATACAGCTCAGGGTACAGTGAAAAACAATGAGAACACAGACAGCAGCCATTTTCACTTTCATTTTACACAGCTCATAGGGAAGAGTGCGCAGACAGCCAAACACAGCACATAGGGCGTGTCCCAACAGGGCTGAATGAAATATCATGCAGCCAATCACAGAAAAAGGGGGCTTTACCCGACCACTGGCTGTAGAAATAGCTCTAGACACACACAACTGCTATGCTAAATTATTTAGGTAAAGCAAACCAATTGCAAAAGTTCTTATTTTTACTGTCCCTCATCATTACAGATATGATCTTTGTAGTGAGAAAACCCCTTTAAGGTATGTGCATGACAGTGTCAAATTACTTGTCGGATTCTCATTGACTATTTTATGTGGATTTTGAGAATTTTTTTCTGGCAGATTCACAGTCTGAAAACGATCCCTATTTATTTCTATGCGGTTTTGGATATAACAAGAAACGCGTCTGAAACATTTCTCTGATGTGAAATACGTCAGAAGATTGAACGTGCGATCACGGCTGACAATGCTCTTCCCTAGCAACCAGGAAGACTAACAAAAGTTTTCGGGCTGCCTGTGAAGTCACTACTGCTATGCATTGTAACAGTGATTTCAAGATCACTGATACAAGTCCTCTATGAGGACAAGTAAGAAAAAAAAAAATGGGAAAAAGTAAAAAAAAAACAAAAAAAAAACCACAGCCCTTTACAAATGCCAATCGACCCCAAAAGATGATAAAGTATGCATACTTGTTATCGCTGCAAACGTAACAACCGAGCCTATAAGGCCTCGTTCACACGGCTTATTTTGGGACTGATTTCAGCTGTATTGAGCGCCGTATTTGCGCTCCAATACGGCTGAAATCAGTCCCAGGCATTACGGTAATCCACAGTTCTCATAGAGAATCCGCCGTGGGGGGAGATAAGTGACATGCACATTATTTACGGCGTGTAAGCGCCGTGAATAATGCATGTCTATGGGGCCGGCGAGGTGCCGGCCCCCGCTTCACGGCAGCCGACGTAATTGCGGGGCGAAATCCGTCCCCGCAATTACCTCGGCAATAAGCCATGTGAACATTGCCTAAATCTGATGAATGGCGTAAATTAAAAAAAAAAAAAAGAATAGCGATTTTCTTTCATCCCGCAACACATGGATTAAAAGTGATCATAAAGTCCTATAAACACCAAACTGGGGCCAATAAAAACGTCAGTTCATCCTGCAAAAAGCCCTTACACAGCTTTTGTATACGGAAAAATAAAAAAAGCTATGGCTATCAGAAGATAGTGATGTATAAGTATTGTTTTACACAAAATAAACACTTTTTTTTTTCAAGTGTTGTTATAATGTAAAATACTATATAAATAGGTTTATCCTTATCGACCCACGGAGTAAAGGCGTGTTCACACGGCTTATAATGGGCCGTATTTGAATAAGTGGTTTTATTGTGTAAAAGCATTGAAACATAAAAAAACATATCGACATATTAATCATATCGACCTGTTGAGTAAAAATAAAATGTCATTTACACCGCATGATGACCACTGAAAAAATAAAGTAAAAAGCACTGCCTGAATTGCAGTATTTTATACATTCTGCCTCCCAAAAACCTTGATAAAAAGCTATCAAAGCGTCATATTAACCCTATAATGGTACCAATGAAACCGTCACTATAGACGTTTACAATGCATTTTCATTGTGTAAAAGTAATAAAACAAACTGTATAAAATATATAATAGTAATTGTACTGACCTGTATGGTAAAGTTTTATGTCCTTTATACCGCACGACAAACGCTGTAAAGATAAAGCCCAAAAAACACTGACGGAACTGCATTTGTTTCCCTCCCATTTTCATGGCCCAATGCTAATAATACTGTGGAACACCTGTACGTCCAAAATGCACGATACAACCCTGGATGAGATCCATGCAGGGTTTTGAATTCAAGATGGAGTAACTTCTGGAAGGTTTCCCCTGTTGTGGTACTATGGGGGCTTTGCAAATGCGACATGGCACCCACTCAAACCTGCTTTCCATAAGCCAAATGGCTCTCCTTACCCTATATGCCGTGCCATGTGACCAAACAGAAGTTTATACCAACATATAGGGTATTGTGGAACTTGGAAGAAGTTGCGTAACAAGTTTTGGGGTGCTTTTATTTCCATGATTCCTTGTAAAAATGAAATCTTTTCAGCTAAAATTTCAGATTGTTGGAAACATTTTTTTAATTTCACAGCCTAACACTTAACTTTGTGAAACAAGTGTGGGGTCACTTCACTTTTGGATATAATCCATAAGGGGTGTAGTTTCCAAAAGTCTTTTTGTGTTAATTAATGTTTAGCACTTTCGGGTGTCCTCAAGCTTGAAATCGTGCCTAAAGTAAATCGTAATGAATATGAGACCCTAAAATCCAGTTGGTGCTCCTTCTGTTCTGAGGCTTGTAGTTGAGTCAAATAGTGCACATATGGGATAGCTCTAAAAATGGCAGAAATGGGGGAATCGATTTTGCGTTGCATTTCCATGTCCCCATCTACCATGTTCCAGTTAATAATGGATACAATTACATATCTGCAAAAGCTTTAATTTCTGTGAACACCTAGAGGGTTAATATACTTCCTAAATGCTGTTTTTAGTATTTTTAGGGGTGTAGTTTCTTAGATGGGGTTTTTAACATACAGGCCTCTCAAAAAGCCACGTCCGTACCGTACTTTAAAAAAAAAAAAAAAATTCTTGAAAATGTGAACATATAATACTAAATTAAAGTTCTAAGCCTCCTAATGTCATAAAAAAATATGCGAATATACACTACACATATGGTAGATGCTAGCTATACATTATTTTGTGTGGTCTAACTGTCTTACACACAGATACTTTTGAACTTTGAAAACGGCAAAGTTTTCACGACATCTTGATATTTTTCAGAAATAAACAAGGATGGTATGGACTGAAATTTCTTACTAACGTAAAGCACAATGGGGCAGATTTATCAATAGCGTCTAACTCTTAGTCAGTGTATAGTTACACTAGACAGTCTTACAATGTGCCACATTTATCAAAGTGTTTATAAATCTGCCGCAGGTTAGAACTGTCAAGTCTAACTTTGTACCACACTTAAGTTGGCTTACTTTTACACCAGAAACTGCGACAAAATTCTCTAGCATTTTTTGTCACATTTAAGTCCCCACCCCTTTACGAAGACACGCCATCTTTGTCGGACGGGGCGCATAAGCGTCTGAAACTGTCGAACTGGCGCAAATGCCTTGATAAATCTGCCCCAGTGTGTTACGAGAAAGGTCTCTGAATCACATGTATAGATAAGAGTATCAATACATTATTCTCACATAAAGTGACACGTGTCAGATTTAAAAATATCTGGATTGTTTTTTCATCAACATGTTTGTAAGAAGTCTTGTGTTTTACTTTATATCCTATTAGGCACCGTTTTGGGACACACTTAACTTTTTATTATCTTTATTTGCGCGGAAATGGAGCAAAATAGCTATGACATTGTATTTTTTTAAATCTTAAATTTGGTACCATTCACTGTGTGTCAGTGGTTGGTGTGATTATGGCAATACCAAATTTATATAACATTTTTCTTAAATCGCTCTCGATGGCATCATTGGGGCAGAAAACTCAAATAGCCCTTCCCCACTTAAAACATACGGGGGAGATTTATCAATAATATCTAACTCTTAGTTCTATGTTAGACTAGACCATGCCAGAATTATGGTGCATCTTCTTTGATAAATGTGCCCAAAAGTGTTTATGTTCCTGTAGAGCGTGCAAAAAAAAAAATGCAGAGCTCTGTGGTCAGCATTGACATTTTGTTGCACTTACCAGGCAGATGGGATTGATCATTCTCACTTCTTCCCAGGTGTGGTCCTCCTGGCTCCCCTGGACTAAGGACATTGTGCTTTTGGTGTTTTTTTATTTTTTTAAGGTGATACTGGTGGTTTTCAGCTGTCCATGGTCTTCTCTGAGTTCACCAAATGGAAATTGTACTGTTTGGTCATGCTGTCTGAGGCTTTCTTTTAAACTATTGTGGATTCGTGTCCACGTCTGGTTTTTATGGTGTCCTCTCAGCATGGCTTGGTGCTGGGTCTACTAACGCTTTCTACTTACCATATGCTTTAAAGCATGAAAGACATCAAGCGGGCATTGGCCAAACAAGGTCCTTGCTGTCTAGTGGTGGTGGAAGTCGCATGGTTTTGACTTTGGCATTTTCTTCTGAGATAGGACTTTTTGATTTCTGCTTGCTCACGCCATGGTAGGAATTGTGTTTTTTTTTTTTTCTTTCTGTTTTTTATTCCTAGTTTTGTAGAGCAATGCATGAACCCTAGCTGCTATATTGAATCAGTAGGTAATCCTGGTAGGGGTGATGTATTCTTTGTTGGGATTTGGGTTCTCATGTCCCTTCCTCTTCCCTTTTTCTTAAAGGAGTTTTATCATTTGAACTGTCTGTTTGCTCTTCAGCTAATTCTCTGAGATTGAATTTGAAATCTAGGGGCGTGTCTCTCCTCCCAGAAGGCATGTCTCTCCTCCCAGGAGGTGTGTCTCTCCTCACTGAATACCTGTGACATAATCATTCTGGGTGAGGCAGTAGAAGCAAAAAATCAAAGCAAAAAAGGCACATATGCCAGCTCACCACTCCTGTAAGATCCGGGCTGCACGGCTGCACTCTGGGAAGCACCAGTCCAATTATTAGAGAAAAGGAAGATTGCCAGCAACTCCGGTAGAAAATGCAAAAACGTCGCCTTTATTCATTAAAAGCAAGTGGAGACATCACAAGCCAAAACAAGGTGGCTGCAGCCGCTGACGCGTTTCAGGTTTCACATAACCCTTAGTCGTAGCAGTAGAAGCAAAAGGATGTCTGCAGAGAACAGCTATACAGCCTCCTGCATGCTGCTCCTGTGTCTGCAGAGCTTCAGGCTCCACAAGCTCCTTGCTGTGCTATATGCAGTTATACACACAGCCTGAACTTATGAAACACCTAAGGAATGTACACTGCCCTTCTTCTTTATTACCAGGCAACAGACTGGGTTATATGGAGCAATGCACACTGCCCTCTCCCTCCTCCTCTCCCAATGTTAACACTGTGTTATATGAGGGGATCTGTGACTTAAACAGCCAGTAATTGCCCAGATCATTCACCCTAGAGCTGGGAGATGAGTATAGAGCCAGCAGACCTTGGTTTCGCTATCGCTTTTAACAGCTCAGAGGGGAGAAAACACAGAGTGTGCAGGCAGCCAATCACAGCACCGGGGGCGTGGCCAAGGTGTTTCCTGTCTGGGGGTGTATCCCAACAGGCTGAATGAAATGTCAGCCAGCCAATCACAGTGTAGGGGGTGTGGTGTCTATGGGGGGCGGGATCAGTCCAGGGGGCGTGTCCCGACAGCAGAAACAGAATACAGATTTACAGAAAAGCTCATATCTGCTAAACCAAGTGATTGAGGTAATGCAAACCAATTACAAAAGTGCTTATTTTTACTGTCCCCACAATCTGAGACATGATCTTTGTAGCGATAAAACCCCTTTAAGGGTTATAAAGCTTAAGGGTATGTGCACACGGCTGATTCACGCCGTAATTGCGGGACGGATTTCGCCCGCAATTACGGCGTTTGTACGGGGACAGGGCGGGGGGGCCGGCAGCTCGCCAGCCCATAGACTTTCATTATCTATGGCGCGTATCCCGCCGGGATGATGTGCATGTCACTTTCTCCCCGCTCGCCGTATTTCGCGAGCGGGGAGAGGAGACGGAATCCATAGTTTTGAGAACTCTGATTGCCATAATGACAGGGACGGATTTCAGCCGTATTTGCGCGCAGTACGGCGCGCAATACGGCTGAAATCCGTCCCTAAATCAGCCGTGCAAACATAGCCTAAAGATTTTGCCTCGCCATGCACAGAGCCACAGCCAGCAGCACACTTGCACTTTCTGTTTAGAATGTGAGTTGTCCTATAACAGTGATTGGTATATCAGCTCTGCTATTCCTAGCTATTTCTATTTTAGGGACCTGACTGCTGGAAATTGTTAATTTGTAGTGTGCAAACTGTCATTAACTTAAAGGGAATCTGTCGTCATTTTTTTTTTTGGAGGGGGGGGGGGGGCTGAACTGGTTTTCCAGGAATATTTTACTAATTTAGGCAATTTTTTTTTTTTTTTTTTTGGTTAGTGGTAAGTATTAAAAATTAAATACAAAATTGTACTATCTTCCTATTCCAACCAGCAGAGGGAGCTAACCCTAGAAAATCTAGGAACAAGCCATGTAACAACTGCTGTAAATGTGGGATGAGCCTTCTGCAGGTGATATCATCTCCACCCCCATCCCTCCTCCCTTTGGCTGTGTGAGAAAGGAGGGGGAGGTATTTAGTCCAAGCCTCTCCATTTTGTCGCGGACAAAAGGCACTAATGATGTGTTCTAGTAGTTTGTACACTGTAGTGGACATCAAATCGATTGACAGCAGCAGTTCCTCCAGTCATGTCCGTCGTTCCCCTCTGATATACGTCGTTCCTCTTTAGTTCCTCCAGTCATGTCCGTCGTTCCCCCTGATACACATCATTCCTCTTTCGTTCCTCCTGTCATGTACGTCAGTCCCTTATGAAATACGTCGTTCCTCTTTAGTTTCTCCTGTCATTTCCTTCGTTCCCCTCTGATATACATCATTCCTCTTTAGGTCCCCCCCTGATACACATCATTCCTCTTTAGTTCCTCCTGTCATGTACGTCGTTCCCCTCTGACATACTCTTCCTCTTTAGTTCCTCCTGTCATGTACGTCGTTACCCTCTGATATACTCATTCCTCTTTAGTTCCTCCTGTCATGTACGTCGTTTCCCTTTATGACATACGTCGTTCCTACCTGTCATGTACCGTCGTTCCCTTATGACATACGTCGTTCCTCTTTAGTTCCTCCTGTCAAGTACGTCGTTCCTCATTAGTTCCTCCTGTCATGTACGTCGTTCCCTTATGACATACGTCGTTCCTCTTTAGTTCCTCCTGTCATGTACGTCGTTCCCTTATGACATACGTCGTTCCTCTTTAGTTCCTCCTGTCATGTACGTCGTTCCCTTATGACATTTATACGTCCTCATCCTCTTTAGTTCCTCCTGTCATGTACGTCGTTCCCTTATGACATACATCGTTCTCTTTAGTTCCTCCTGTCATTATGTCGTGTTCCCTTATGACAAATCCGCGGCTAAATTGTTTAGCGTCAAAATTTGCGTCCGAAACGGAGTTTCAGCTCAAATTCTGCGTGAAACGGAGTTTAGTCGTTCAAAAATCGCGGCGAAACTGGAGTTTAGCGTCAAAATCTGGGCGAAAGGAGTTTAGCGTCAAAATTGCGGCGAAACGGAGTTTAGCGTCAAAATACCGAGCGAAACGGAGTTTAGCGTCAAAATCTGCGGCGAAACGGAGTTTAGCGTCAAAATCTGCGGCGAAACGGAGTTTAGCGTCAAAATCTGCGGCGAAACGGAGTTTAGCGTCAAAATCTGCGCCGAAACGGAGTTTAGCGTCAAGATCTGTAAAGAATCGAATTTTCAGCATCAGAAGCGAGAGAACTTTATTAGCACCAAAATCCATAAAGAAAAGGATTTTTTTGCGTCAGAAGCGAAAATTTTTTATTAGTGTCAAAATCTGTAAATAAAGGGATTTTAGCGCAAAACAAGTTAAAAAAAAAACTATTCTTGCGCCAAAATCCGTTATAAAAAAGCATTTTTAACGTCAGTAGCGAGAGAACTAAAATTAGCAGAAAAATCTTGAATTGTGCAAAAATCGTCAGCGACAAAAGCACAATCACTTTATTAGGAACGAGGGCACCTGGGGCACCTGTCAGCCTCTTCTCTGGCAGCCCTGCTGGAGCACAGAGGGGCTGGACATTCAGTAGCTGCTCCTCTGGACTCCACAATCATGACTGCCTGCTCCCTGCAGACAATAGAGCATGCTGAGCTCACAGCAGGGGGGCTCTCACTGAAGTTAACCTGCAGTAATCAGTTTATGGCAGCTTCCTGAGTGTCCTGCAACTCACAGAGCAGAGATATCTCTGAAGGGGGAAGGGCTCCTACACACAGGAATCTCTATAGCTCTTTACAGACATAATCAAAATTACAGCAAAAGAGGATAAAAAGATGATAGAAAACACACACATTACTGCAAAAAAAAAAATTGCGACACAATCCCTTTAAATAAGCTTATGTGCTAGAGTTAAAGGGGTTGCCTCACTATAGTTTTTCAGCCTACCTCAGTGTGTCTGGCAGCAACGGATTTTTGAATTCAGGGGCGTGCTTCTTGTCTGCATCTTCTGCTCTCCCTTCCCCCCTCCCTGCACCTACATCATCACCCTGGTGCTCGCTCCCGATTCTAACTCTGTCATTCAGACTTAGCATTGGGATCGTGTTCTATTCAAACTACATGAGAGTTTACTGCCCTATGCCTCCTGCTGAAAGTTGTACCTCATCCACTAAGTACAGTGGATGAAAGAAGTAATAAACCTTACTATGCCCGTCCTAGATCATGGAAATCCAGAGTAGCAGACAGCACACACAGCTCTCCTCTGACTGCAGTAACTTCTATACAGCAGGGGGATGGCGAGGGGGTTTGCTGCCAGGGTTAACCCTGTGTGTGCCTGTCTAGATCTGCTGAATCAGCTGCACTGTGCATCTCAAGCAACAACAAACACAAACTGTTCTGTGCTGTCCTCCCATCAGAACAGACACAGGGCAGCTGTAAAGTGTGTTACTATAATCCCGATGTGTCACTAATACAGCACAGCAAGGAGGGATATGAACTGTTCACATGCCCCCCTGATCTGTTCTATTAGTGTAGTCAAAGCTCCAGACACATCATGATTATAGTAACACACTTCACTGCTGTCACATTGTACTGACCACAGATTAGCCTCACCTCTGCTCTCCTCAATCTGTGTAGAGAGCAGGAGGGAGCAGGCACACACAGGGTTAATCCAGGCAGCACAGCTACCCAGACACAGAAGCCCTCCCCCTCCCTTCCATACAGAAGCATCACAAGTGGCCTCATACTGTGCAAGAGGGGCTCTGTGCTCCCACTTGCATTCAGAAGGTGCTGACGTCACCAGCACTGGCAGCCAGTGAGAGAAAAATCAACAGGTCAATGGCTATAGTGATTTGAGGAGCTGAGGCACTCCTACTACCAGGGATAACTAAAAATCAGTAGGACATTTGTAATGAACATATATTGCAAAGCTGCTTGTTTTTTATAGATCTTTTAATTAAAACCCAATCACTGTTGCGAGACAACCCCTTTAAGACTAAACAGGGAGTAACTCACCATGGTTGGAAGGCAGCTTGGAGCAAGGAGAGAGGACAGAGTATGTTTGGTAACCAAGAGTAACTTGTGTACACTAGTATTAGATAAAAATCTTCTTTATCTCTTGCACAAAGCAATATTAAAAGCAATTTATGTGGTAATGGTCTCCATTTACCTTTCCCTTAAAAGCTAATCATTATGGTGAGAAAACCCTTTAAGAAAAAAGTTTAGATTTGCAAATATGTCTACTGTTTAGTAGTGATTGAAAAGTTTTTGTAGTTTGGGCACAGAAAAAGTATTTGGAGAGGACCAGCCTTATACTTGAGTGATTTAAATTAAAGCAATGAATAACTTTGTTGTTGCATACTACTACATCAGTGGTACGGGCAAAAATGTCGATGGGGATACATACATGGAGCTACCCTAACTGCTGCAATGAGAAAGCATCCTCCTCCGAGTGGGCAGAAGAATTTCAAGGTTCCATGCCCACTGATAAAGAATATCATGTATTAGACAAAGCTGCAAAATTATAATTCTCCTGTGAGCAGAAAGTTGTGAGCAACACTGCATTACCTACTCTTCAAACACTTAAGAGTAGCCGCCATGGCTTATAGAAGTCATAGCTCAAGTACTGGCTTCAAAAAAGGGAGTTGTAAATGAGTAGGACTTTAAGAATTATTGTAAACTTAAAACCCATAAACAGATGTATCCTCTATTATGGCTTCAAATTGAAATCCATGAAGTCTACCAGTCCATTTATAGGAAAAGCCTTCATAATGGCAACTATTCTAAATACTTGTTAGTACATCCTGATCTAGCCTCTGTACCGTACATTACTGAGCTTTGCCATCAGTCAAAACAAGTGTACCATTTCTAATTCCATACCCTGCTTTAGACAAGGAAAGAAAAATCCTACTTACTATGGTAATGGCAGAATCTTGCCTTTCTTTTGGAATCAAGGTATCAATGTGTAACTAATAATTTTCGTTCGAAAGTTCTTAGTTTGCGCCATATAGAGAGCACAGGTCAGACGCTAACAACGACAAGGTTTATTGTAGATCTAGGGAAAAATCGGACTTTGGTATGCAGGATTTTTTTCAGGGATCCTTCCTGTTTTTTGTCAACAAATGCCCTTTTCCCACAAGACTGCATGTGATGTCCAAAATATTTTTCCCGAGACCTGCACAAATGTTTCCTTTGGTGGCTAAACCTAAAAAATCTTTAAAACAGAGTATTGTAACACCAGTTTCCATTGACTGCTAGAACTACTGATGCAAACCAAAATGGTTGGAGATCCTTTGGCTATGTTCACACGGCTTATTTTGGGACGTATCTCGCCCCGTATTACGCGCCGTACTGCGCTAAATACGGGGCGAGATACGTCCCAGTCATTACAGTAATCCACAGCTCTCATAGAGGACTAATTATTACGTCTCATCTCCCTGCTCGCACAATACGGCAGCGGGGAGAGAAGTAACATGTCAATTATTCACGGCACGTATTCGCCGTGAATAATTGACATGTCTATTGGGCCGGCAGGCTGCCGCCCCCACCCCCCGACCATGAGTAGACAGCGTAATTGTGGGCAAAATACGTCCCCGCAAATTACACCGTGGGAACATAGCCTTAGTGTCATGTCCGCTCTTTCAGGGAACCTGTTCAACCTCTACAATGTTCTTCCTGTGCACTGGTGCCCAAAACTGCACAAACAACATACCATGTGTGGTCCGACCAGTGATTTGTTATAATGAGAGAATGATGTTCTCATCGTGTGAATCTATTCCCCTTTTAATACACCCAATGATCCTATTTGCCTTGGCAGTTGCTGCCTGACATTGGCTGCTACAATTAAGTTTACTTTCAACCAGGATTCCCAAATCCTTCTACATGTCACTTTTACAAAGTGTTTTTCCGTTTAACAAGTAATCATGGAATGGATTTTTCTTTCCCATGTGCATAGCCTTGCATTTATCTGTATTAACCTACTTTGCCCAGGCCTCCAACTTATCCAGATCCCTTTGTAATAAAACATTATCCTCGATTGTGTTGATTTGTTCTCATGTTACATAGTTAGTACGGTTAAAAGAAGACACGTGTCCATCAAGAATTGTTTTTACAAGATGACAACTTCAGCCCATCGCTGAAGTTTTTTTGTGTGTTCTAAAGTGGTATTCAATAAAGGTATTTTAAACTGACAAGTAAAAGGGTAGCAATGTTTAGATCTTGTGACTTTCAGCCTTCATATCGCACCATCCACCACATCTTTGAATGTGGGACTACCATCATTTTATTGACAATTATCTTGGCTATCTCATACATAACTTAGACTTGCAACTATTTAGTATATGCTTAGTTCTGCAGATTCTTGCCATGTAACTGCATTGTTACTGTTTTGCTCCTGGTAGTGGGACAATCCTTTTCTGCTTGTATGCTACAAATTACAACCTGTTCTCACATTCCCTAATGTCTCATTGTGTTATTTGGCTTATTCCCAAGCGAAAGGTCACTGGTTCGAGCAGCCATGAAGCTGATTTCCCAAGAAAAGAGAAACGGCATCATCCAGCTCATCGATAGCCTCTCTCGCCCAAGAAAATTGCCAAACTGCATCATGTGAAACAATGACAGTTGGAAGAATACAATATGAGTACATTCACACGGCATAATTGTGGGGCATAATTATGGCCCGAAATTATGCTGATTGTTCGGTAGCTTGCGCCGGCCGGCGCGAGCTCCCACTGGGCGGGGGGGCAGGCATCCCACCAGCCCCAAAGACATTCATTACTGGCGGCGCATATTCGTATTGCACGAGCGGGGAGAGGAGATGTAATCCATAGTTCTCTATGAGAACTGTGGATTACCGTAATGACTGGGGCGCATTTCGCCCATATTTGAGCGCTGTACGGCGTAAAATACGGACTGAAATGCGCCCTAGTTTAAGCCGTGTGAACTTGGCCTATGAAGTCTGTCCATTCATTCAAATGCCAAGAGGTGGATGTCCAGGCACAATGTCCATGCCAACAAATTGGCTCAATAAAAGGTCTGTCAATTCTGATGCAACAAACACGGCAGTGGAAGTGGCTCATATGCTTTGTAAGAGGGAGATCACAGATGTTTGTGCAATACATGTTACACAAGTCTGGAAAGGTGGCCCGAAAAGGTGAAGGAACCTCAACTTCAGTCTCTTCATAAGAAGCATTGTCTCGAGTTTGCAAAAAAGTATGAAAAGTGGAAGATTGGAAACAGGTGATTTGGAGCAATGAGACGAAAGTCAATAGACCGGGCTCTGATAGGTGCAAATGGGTTTGGAAGAATGGGGCTAACAGATCGAGAAATTGAAGAAACTGTCAAGTCTGGTGGAAGAAGTCTGGAGTTATGGGGTTATTTCACAGGCAAAGAAGTTTAATACTTGACCAGGATCAATGTTTATCTCAATGCTGAGCTGTATGTGAGTATCCTACAAGATGAGTTACTTCATACACTCCAGTACTATGGGTATGAAAAAGACGACAGTGTTCACAGGACAATGACCTGAAGTATACGTCAAGTTTGGCGAAGAAATGGTTCAATGACGACAACGTACAGTTGCTGCATTGGCCTTCACAGTCCCCAGACCTTAACCCAATCGAGCACTTGGGGGTAGATTTGAAGAAAAAGCTGTATTCGTACCCAAATGTTTTGACCAGTATGCACGAACACTGGAAACATGTAGAAGAGAACTGGGATCAGATTTCAGTCAAGACATGCTTGAATCTGATCGAGAGCATTCCCAGATTTACAAAATACTAACAAAATAATAAAAGTCAGCATTTGATTTTTAGGAGCAAAAATCTAGATAACTAAGCAAATGCTAAATAGTTGCACGCCAAATTTATGTATTAGATAGCTAAGATGATTGTCTATAAAATGATGGGCTCAGCTCAGCTCAAAGCTGTTGTGGATGGTGAAATATGGAGCCTGAAAGTCAAAAGTTCAAAACATTGTTACCATTTTGCTTGTCAGTGTATGTTCTACCTAAATAGCTTGATTATTGTATCATAAGGCTATGTTCACACGGCGTAATGTACTCCCCGCAATTACACCGGGTGTTCGGGAGTCACGCTGATCGGTGCTTACCCCCGCAACGCGGGGGAGGCCGGCTCCATTAACAGTCATTACTCGTGGCGCGTATTCGCCGCAAGTAATTGACATGTCACTTATCTCCCCGCGCCTACAATACGATCGTATTGTACGAGCGGGGAGAGGAAGCGTAATCCATAGTTCTCTGAGAACTATGGGTTACCTTAATTTCGGTGCGCATCTCGCTCGTATTAGAGCGCAAACACGACGCAAAAAGCGAGCCTAAATTACCCTGTGTGAACATAGCCTACGGGTGATAAAAGCCTGATGTTATTATTGTACTACACTAAAGTATCACTTTAACATGCGTCATGTATGAGGGAATGGGAGATGGGGTCGGAGTTATGGAAATTGAGGAGTCAGAGCTTTGGCTTACCGACTACACAGCCCTGGCTGTAAGATATAGTCTGGTTACTGAAAGCAGCATCTTGACGCCAGGGCAGGGGTCTTTCTAGTGCAGTTTTTTATACCCTATAGTAGAACTGGAAAAATTTTGCTAACTCAAACTACATCAAAACATTTTTTTCCTGGAATGACAACCAACTACTTCACCTTTATCTGGGTATATCTGTAGTCCAGGCTTTTCTTACAAAAAATGGTTTTAAATCCCACTCTCCAAAGATCTTCTTATCAGTCTTACCTTCCTTCTTGGTTATTTCTAAATGGTCCCCCTTTCAATTCTTGTCCAATATAGACATGACAACTCTATTATGAATAACAACCTTTCTAATTTTAGTCAGTAAAGCTAGAAGAGTAGGCAATTAATATGGGAAAACCATGTTTGAAAATACAGTGCTCCCTCATGGTACACTGGCCTTCGAGATACACTGATCCTGGCAATTATCATACATTCATGAATATTTTACTTGTAAAATCCTTGTGTTAGTAAAGTGCACACAATGTTTTTTTTTTTTTTTTTTTTTGGTACAAATCTTAAATTCATGTCCTCTGTTGAAAGGGATTTCCATCTTCCAGCAGCTCTTTCTTATTGATATATATGTAAGGACTTGTTTTATCAGTGTAACTTTCTTTAATTTTTATTTTTCATTATGTTAGGTGACACTTTGGGGCTTCAAAATCCATTGCCAGTTTTCCCATAGAGTTATGACCTTATTATACAATGGTCATCCCAGAAACAGTTAATATTGTAGGCAGGGATGTGGAGTCATCATAAAATGGACCGACTCCCAAAATATATTAGTAGTTGGTACAGTTAGTTTGATGCAGTGCAAAGAGCAAGAGGAATTGGGTCCGGCCAGTGCTACTGCTCCCATATCTTCAGCCTCATCACATGAGGAGTGTAATTGATGACATGGAGCAGGCAAAGCGCTGCCACAGTGGATAGGATTCCGCTCCCAGGGCAAACAGATTTCAGCAAAATTTTTCACCTGCTTTCAAAGAAGAAGAAGAGTCCAACCATTCATCTAAACTGACTGTGGCTGAGGCAATTCCTTTATACCCTGACATGGTTAGAGATGTTGCCCTTGTGGTCACTGCTGTGCCCCCAACCCAGGTTAGTGTAGAGAGGCCGTTCTCTAGCCTGGAAATAATGAGATCAGATGTGAGGTCATGTATGCAGGATCTGATGGAGGCAATACTATTTCTCAGAACAAATTCAGAGAACTCACAAATTTTCCTGCAGTTTTTTGCATATTTACAATTTTTTTGTATTCTAAAGTCATATACAATAAATATATTTTACACTGACAAGCAACATTATAACAATGTTTTGAACTTGTGACTTTCAGGCTCCATATCTCACCATCCACTACAGCTTTGAACATGAGGCTACCATCATTTTATAGACAGTCATCTTACCTATCTTATACATAGCATCTGCTTAGTTCTGCAGATTCTTTCCTGTAACTGCATTGTTACTGTTTGCTCCCAAAAATCAAAATGTTAATTTTTATTATTTTGTTAGTATTTGGGAAATCCACCTTTGTTTTTCAGTACTGTCTGAATCCTTCTGGGCTCTGAATCAGATTCAAGCATGTCTTGACCAAAATCTGATCCCAGGTCTCTTCTACACATTCCCAATGTTGGTGCAGACTGGACTTGGATACAAATACAGCTTTTTCTTCAACTCTACCCACAAGTGTTCAAAAGATCAAAACATTGCTACCCTTTTGCTTGTCAGTGTCTGTTCTAGCTAAGTAGCTTGATTATTGTATCATAAGGTGATAAAAAGCCAGATGTTACCATTTTACTACAGTAAAGTTATCACTTAAACATGCGCCATGTATTAGGGAGTCAGGAGTCGGAGGTTTGGGAAATTGAGGAGTCGGAGTCGGGGCTTTGGCTTGCTGACTCCAAAGCCCTGTTTGTAGGTTAAGGGATCAGTGTACTTGAATTAACCTTTCTCTGCATTCCTTTATTCTAAAGCTGGTGTCTGAATTTCTTATTCTCATGATATAGAACATTTGTCTTTTTATTATTTATTTATTTATTTTAGAGCGCCATTAGTTCCAAGGAGCTGTACATTCAAGGGGGATTACATGCATAACATTTGTTGAACAAGTACAATGGTGATGATAAATGACTAACAACTGGTACAGAGTGAGAGAGGACATTGCTTGTGAAGGCTTACAATCTACAAGGAAGGTGGTGAGAGACAGAAGGTGAAGCAGACATGTTTTATGGGGTGGTGTACCCTGTAGGTAGGTGTATACAGGCCCCTATAGGTAGGTATATTTCCCCCTGTAGGTACAGGTAGATATACTGCCCCCTGTATTTATAGCCCCCTGTGGCCTTGTTCAAAGTGTTCTAAGTGTATGTGTCTCCATCTGAACTACAACTCTTATCCTGCTGTTGCTGTCACCGCCCACCACTATATCGGCACAGTCCTCACTGCCCCCCGCTGCACAACACTATTTCTCGTTAACCTGCTTCTCCACTATTATTGCTCTCCTCTCTACTCTCCAAATCCATCCTCTCTACTGTAATCTTGACCCATTGCCATCTCACCTCATCCAAGACCTTAGTGCTGTTACCATCACCCATCTTTTCAACCTATCGTTAACCCTGGCATCTTTAGTTCCTTTTAACTCAGAAGAAAAACAGAAACATGGCCATACTCACTGCTAGTAAAGCTGAAGTGAAACTAGACACAGCATAGAGGCAACATAGGCCCCCATGCTATTAACCCCTTAGGCCGTGTTCACACGGCTTATTCCCGACGGATTTGTGCGCCGTATTGAGCGCACAAATCCGCCGTGAATAAGTGGCGGGGCGGGGCCGGAGCGCGGCGGGGGCGCCGCTCCCGGCCCCATAGACAATGCATTGTTTACGGCGCGTCTGCGCCGTAAATAATGTGCATGTCACTTCTCCCCCCGCGGCGGATTCGCCGAGCGGGGAGGAGCGACGGATTCCACTGTTCTCAATGAGAGCAGTGGATTACCGTAATTGCTGCCGCGGATTGGCGCCGTACTGAAGCGCAAATCCGGCGCGCAGTACGCGCGGCAGAATAAGCCGTGTGAACATGGCCTTAAGGACCCGGTGTTTTTTTTATGGTGACACGTTCGTTTTTCCCTCCTCGCCTTCTGAAAGCCATAACTTTTTTATTTTTCCACCTACATAGACACATGAGGGCTTTTATTTTGCGAGACAAGATGTACTTTCTAATGGTGTTATTCACTATACTATAGAATATACTGGGAAACCGCAAAAAAATTCCAAGTGGGACAAATTGTGAAAAAAATGTATTTTCGCCATGTTTGCGGGGGTTTTGCTTTTACGGCGTTCAATCTTCGGTAAATATAATGTGTTATCTGTATTCTTCAGGTTGTTACGCATCCGGCAATACCAAACATGTAGGGTTTCCGTTATGTTTTGGTACCGTAAAAAAATTCCAAACATTTTCTATTTTTGAAATTTGCGCCACGGCGCCATTTTGTGCGACCAATAACTTTTTTGTACTAACACCTACGGACGTCAGTGAGGGGGCATTTTTTGCGGGCTGAAGTGTACTTTTTATCGCTAGTAGTTTGGAATGCATGCGACTTTTTTGATCATTTTTATTCCATTTTTTGAGTGACGTAAAATGACCAAAAAACGCAATTTTGCCGTTTGGAATTTTTTTTCTTCTACGGTGTTCAGCGTACGGGATAAATGATGTTATATTTTTATAGATCGGACTTTTTCGGACGCGGCGATACCAAATATGTGTAACTTTTTTATTATTTTAATGATTTTATTTGTAAAATGGGGAAAGGGGGGTGATTTGAACTTTTAATACTTTTTTTTTTTGTACTTTAAAACTTTATTTATTTATTTTTTTTACTGTAACATTGAGGCCACCTGTGGTACTTGACCACTAGGTGGCGCGATTGTTAATACAACCTAATGCATTGCATAGGCAATGCATTAGGGTGTACAAAGATGGCGGTTTCCCCACTTCCTGTCTGCGGACGGAAGTGGGGCAAACCGGCCAGGGTAAGTGACGGGAGCCTTCCCAAGGCTCCCCACCACAATGCCCGGTGATCGGATCGGCGCAGCATAGCTGCGCTTATGCCGATCACCGCACCGATCGGTGCGCGGCACCGATCGGCGTTAATTCAGACGCCACGGCCATCTTTGCCGCGGCGCCTGATGGGTCAAACAGCGGCTAGCGGGCGGAGCCACCCGCCGGCGCTGTTACTGCCGGGTGTTAGCGCCGATTTGCCGCTAACACCCGGCGGCTTGTGTGAGGGGGTCGCGGAGCGATCCCCCTGCAAAGCCCCTTAGCGGCCCTGGGACGTACTGATACGCCCAAGGTCGTTAAGGGGTTAAAGAAAAATACCCAGGTGCAGCTGATTGGTGGTAATCCATATATCTCTCCACTAGGTGGACAGAAAGCTGCACCTTAAATTGACATCTACTCACATAGCATGCAAAAAAGCCGTGAGTATGGCCATGTTTCTGTTTTCCTTCTGAGTTAAAAAAAAAAACATCTTTAGTTCCTCCTTTTAAACATGTTACCAATAGAACCATTTCTTGACCCCTCCTCTGTCCAACTAAAGCCCGATGACACTGCTTCCATTACCTCTAAACGTCTTGAAAAGCACGTCTGTCATCTGTCCTCTCGCCTCTCCTCCAACCCTCTTCTTGACCTGCTGCAGTCTGGTTTCCATTCCCACCATTCTACTGAAACCGCCCTAACCAAAGTCACTAACGACCTTGTAAATGCTAAAGCCTCACGTCCCTATTCTGTCCTTCTCCTCTTAGACTTGCCGTCTGCCTTTGACACTGTTAATCATTCCCTCCTGCTACAAATCCTCTCATCCCTCGGCATCACGGACTTGACCCTTTCCTGTATCATCTTTTTACTCACTGATCGGACATTCAGTGTCGCTCACTCCTGCACCTCTTCCTCCTCTCACCCGCTCTCTGTTGGTGTCCCCTAGGGGTCAGTCCTGGATCCACTACTCTTCTCTATCTACACTCTTGGCCTGAGTCAGCTCATAGCATCATGGCTTTCAATACCATATGTATGCTGACAACACCCAACTTTACATCTCCGGCCAAGATGTTAACACTCTACTCGCCCAGATCCCCTACTGTCTATTGTCCGTATCTCTCGATCACGGTCAACAACTCTACACTCTAGCCTGGCCCGCAAGTCCGCTACCTTGGTATAACCTTTGACACCTCTCTGTCTTTCAAACCACACATCCAAACCCTACTAATCGCTTTACTGGCTACCCACTGCCCAGAAAATCCAGTTTAAATTACTAACCATGATCTTCCAGGCTTTCCATAACCTCTCCCCTCCATACATCTCTGCCTAAATCTCTAGATACCATCCCTTACGCAATCTCCGCTCCTCACAAAACTTCCTTATCTGCTCTCCTCTTATCAGCTTCTCACACGTTAGTCTCCAAGACTTCTCCCATGCTTCCCCCACACTCTGGATCTTACTACTCCAACACATCCGACTCTCCTCCACTTTCACTAGCTTCAAAAGCAACCTGAAAATCCATCTCTTCAAGAGAGAGTATTACCTACAATAACCCTGCTGCCACTACACCACCCCACAAACATGTCTGCCCCTCACCTTCTGTCTCTTTCCTCCCTCTTTGTAGTTTGCAATCCTTTGTGGGCAGGGTCTCCTCTTCTTCTGTACCAGTTGTTAGTCGTTTATCGTCACCATTGTTCTTGTTTGACATATGCTATGTATGGAACACCCCTTAAATGTACAGCATCTTGAATCTAATGGTGTTTTAAAATAATAATAATATACTGACCTATCTATCTATCTAGCCCCTTGTAAGTACAGTGTGTGTGTGTGTGTGTGTGTATGTATGTGTGTGTGTATATATATATATATATGTATATGAAACATAATAAATTCAGTTTTCTCAAATTTAGTTTTAGGAGACGGGAGGAAAAGGAGGATATGACGATAGATACTCTGGGAACCAGGAGAGCAAAGAGTTAACATCTGGGTCGGAGATGTAAAGTTGGGTGTCGTCAGCATATAGGTGAAATTGAAAGCCTTCTTATGCTATGAGCTGACCCAGGCAAAGAGTGCAGATAGAGAAGAGTAGTGGGCCCAGGACTGACCGCGGGGGGACACCAACAGAGAGAGGGTGAGAGGCACTGAATGTCCTTTCAGTGAGGTATGAGGAGATCCAGAAAAGGGCCAAGTCCGTGATGCCGAGGGATGAGAGGATTTGTAGCAGGAGAGTGAATGTTCGACAGTGTCAAAGGTAGAGGACAAGTCTAAGACAAGGACAGAGTAGTTGCGTGAGGTTTTAGCAGTTACTAGGTTGTTGGTCTTTCTGTTAGTATCCCTTTAATGAGGAAAAGCACCTCCACACTTAGAATACCGATCACCTCCACACAAACACACAAAACTTGATTGTAGATGAAATTATAAGACTTTATTACATGTCATTAGCAAATCAGAGGGTTTACCTCAGTATTACAGGGCAACAGGTTTTACTTTCAGTTTGTAACTCAGGAGATCCTAATTATTCTGTGGAAGATACTAACCCGGCAGGGGGGAGCTGAGGGCATAGCTTCTTGTACAGGGTTAATCTGAGTCTCTCACTACATACATTGCTGAAACTGTACACTGAGTACATAGTGTGATAGGGTTTATCTATTGGTCTTAGCCTCCTCCGTAGCACACAGGCATTCATATTACACTGCTGCTAAAAACAGCATAAAAATAGCAGCACAGTGCTTCCCACGGGGCACATGATGTAGACTTCGACTCCTCCTTTCACAGTGGACTCTTCCAGCTCAGAAGCAGGAAATTTTACGTAGCTGTCAACATGGTGATCCATCATGCTGTCAAGAACGGATGTCTTCAGTCCTGTCTGAAAGGGCCAAACTAAATTACAGGTGAAATGCATTGATTTTCCTAATGAAGCAGGTGGAAGTGTTTGTATTTTATTCTTTGTATTTTATTCATAAGGTTTTCATGTTGGTGATGGGTCCTCTTTAAACTATTGCTTAATGTTAGTGTTGATCATAACTACATCAAGACTGTTTGCCGTATTAGGAAGAAATTATCTTGTCAAATGTGTGAATGACAGGAAGCAAAAGCCTAGTTGACATGGTTTTTGCAACTCTTCCGCCTTCCCTCCCAAAATGTGAGGTAGCACGAGATTAGATTTATTTTAGTATCAATCAGTAATTGTTTTTATTCCAATGCAAGTTCAGAAAATGGTGACTCATTAAAGCTTATAGATGGGTGTAGTTCAAACCTTTAAAAGTCCTTATTTAACCCGTTCTCGAAATGGAACGTACCTGTACGTTCTAGTGGGAAGTCAGTTCCCGCAAATGGACGTACAGGTACATCCTGGACATCGTGCGGATTCTCAAGTGGGGCCTGATCTGAAGATCACTGATGCAAGTCCCCTATGGAGAAAAGTGTGAGTGTGTGTGTGTGTGGGGGGGGAGGGGGGAGTAATAAAAAATAAAACACGTACACCGGCCTTTTCCTCTTTACAAACAGCAATCGCCCCAAAAAGATAAAAAAAAAAAAATGCATATCTGGTCTTGCTGCATGTGTAACAATCTACCCTATAAATGTGTCATGTTATCTAACCTGCGTAGTGAATGGCGTAAAAATAGTCAAGGAATCGTCATTTACCACCGCACATAAAATGGAATAAAAAGTGATCAAAGGTCATATAAACGCCTTTCTTTCCCTTAGCTGCTGCAATTGTGATTGATCACAGCAGCTCAGGGGTTAATTTCCCCTCCCCCCCGGGAGTAATCTGCGGTCAGGGCTGATGCTGCGGGATGTAATCGTGCAAACTCTATTTTAGAGTTCGCATGATCACTAGGACATAAACTTAAGTCCATTGGCGTTAACGCCCACATGACTTGGATGTAAGCTTATGGGGTCATTTATGGGGGTATCTAACATACAGGCCCCTCAAAACCATGTCAGAACAGGTCTCTAAAACAAAAAAAAAATCTATGTTGCAAAATTTCTTGATAATGTGAAAAGTTACTATTAAACTGTCAGGGAGGAATAAACTGGCTGCGATGAGAAGGGGTTAATGGGCTAAATGGTCATACATGTTGGAAAAAGGAAGCTTTAATTTATCTGCAATTTAGGAGAAGTTGTATAGGTAGAAAGCTTCCTGAGAAGAGAACCTAATATGCTAAAATGAATATTCATGACTGTTAAACCCCTTGGCAAAATTTGTTGTACATATATAGCAGGGCTGTGGAGTCGGTAAGCCAAAGTTCCGACTCCATGTGCTCCTAGACACAATAACGGAACCCCAGCAACGAAGTAGTGGGTTGTCGGTGGTTGCCATAGCAACCCGGGGGTCAGATGATGACCTCTGGGTTGTCTATGATGTCATCCTGCCAGGCACTGCCCGGGAATCTGACAGGATGATTGACAGTTAGGCTATGTTCACATGACTTAAAACTGGACGTATTTCAGTCCATAATTACGCACCGGAGTGCGCAAATTATGGGCTGAAAACATCCCAGTCATTACGGTAATCCACAGTTCTCATAGAGAACTATGGATTACGTCTCCTCTCCCTGCTCGGCGAATACGCCGAGGGGGAGATAATTGACATGTGAATTACCAGCAGCGTATATGCACCGCTGGTAATGCAAGTCTATGGCCGGCGAGGTGCCGGCCACCCGCTCCGGCCCCGGCCACACGCCGTAATTACGCCCTGCAAATACACCGTGTGAACCTAGCCTTAGGTTAATACATTGCGGCATAGACATGCTGCAGTGTATTAGGGCATGTTCACACGGCGGTTTTGGCCGCAGGTTTGCGGCGCTAGCCGTGGTCTCTGCACGGGTGGCGCGTGGTTTGGGGCGCGGCTTGCGCCGAGCATTTGCCCCCATGCAAATTGATAGCAGGGGGCAAAGCGCACCGCGCGGCCGCCACGCAGAGCGCTCCCTGTCAAGAATTTGGCCAAACCCGCGGCGTGTGAATATTAACGCGGTTTCCAATAGGAAACCATGTTAATAAACTAGACGCGGCTTTGGCCACGGAAACCACGGTGGAACCCACGGTCAAAACCGCGCCCCAATCCGCCGTGTGAACAGGGCCTTATACTTGAGTTATACCAGCAATCTAATGATGGCTGAGTATAGTGCAACAAGTGAAAAAAAAAATACAGTAAAAAAAGTGTAAAACTTTAGCACCTTAGAGTGGCTGCAAACCTGGCATGGTGCCAAAAAGATATCCTAATGAAAATGAGACCCCAAAATCCAGTAGGTGCTCCTCCTACTCTGAGGCTTGTGGTCGAGTCGAATGGCGCACTAGAGCCACATATGGAAATCAATATTAAGTTGCATTCCCTTGTTATTATCTACTGTGTTCCAGTTCATAATGTATAAAAATTGAAAATCTACAAGAAAAGTGAACTTTTGAAATTTCACCTTTTCTTCTTTGCTTTAATTTCTATGAAACACCTAAAGGGTTAACAAACTTTATAAGTGTTTTTTAACCCATTGAGTGGTGCAGTTTCTTACATGGAGTCATTTATGGGGATGTCTAACATAATGACCCCTTAAAGCCACATCAGAAATGGACTGGTCCTTAAAAAATCATTGTTACTAATCGTCTTGAAAATGTTAATATTGGCTACAAAATTTAAGAGTCCCGTAATGTCCTAAAAAATGAGTTTGTTTAAAAAATGATGCCAACATAAAGTAGACTTATGGTAGATGTTCGTTATTTTAGAATTTGTTTGGTATGACTATTTGTTTTACACGTAGAAATTTTTAAACTTTGGAAATGGCAAAGTTTTCAAAATGTTCACAATATTGATATTTTTCACAAATAAATGAGGATTGTTTCGACAAATTAAGTTCTAATTTAAAGTACACTGTGTCGGGAGGAAACCTTCTGAGATTCACATGAATAGGTAAAACCATTAAAAAGTTATTCACCGATAAAAGTGACACAAGTCATATTTTGGGAAAAAAAGGGCTTGTTCTTAAAGTCCAAAACAGGCTTAGACGGTAAAGGGGCTAAACATGTAGGCAAAGGTAAATAAAGACTATTAACAAATATATTGCTGTTCTAATTTAGCCTAATTTAGCTTCCCTATGTTATGGACCACTTATCTGTGCTCTTAACAGGCTTTAGAGCCACATCTGATAGACTCACTGTTTCCTAAATATAAATATGTGATTAAGTTTAATGGTGGGTTGCGTTGTATACTGTGACATTGAGCTGAAATAATCAGATCCCTTTGATTAAAAAAATCCACAAAAATTATAAAAACATTAAGCTCAAAGTGCATTCAATGTTCAGCACTGGAACTCCTATGCAGGAAGCTTCCTCCACAGACCACGTTATCCTCCAGCTTCTGTATACAGCAATTCACGGGTGTGCGGACGGCTCCGAGTCTCCAGCTATCCCTCTTCCTATTGTTTTAAAGTTTATGCAAGATGGAGTACGCATTGGCGTGATAAGTATTCTCAATTTGTTAAAGTTTACAAATTATTAAAATTAATAAGTAATATCCAGCTTGGTCATTGCTTTATACTTATAATGATGGGAGGTTTGGAAAACTCACGGAGACCAGCAGGGTGGACACTGTTAAATAAATGGGGCGAGTGTTAAAAATCCCCCAGCTTCTTCCAGTTCTGCTAGTGGTTGGGTTTGGAGACCGCTCTGATGCTGGCCATTTAAATGTCGCAGTAAACCCAACCATGATATCTAAATTATTATAATGTAATATTGCAGCCTGTTGTGACCTCCATAAGCAGGGTGTATTAGGAGATGAATAAATCCCTACATACTGCTGTAAATCATTACTGTAGTATATAGTAGATGCAATGGCATATTCAGGAATGTTAATATGTTAAAAAATAAAAACTTTTCCCATACCGTATAGATAAAAATAATGAAAGACCTAAAACATAATTGATATCAGAGAGTCTGGGAAAGTGTAATGTGATACAACATTTTATATATCCCCAACAACAGAATTGTGGGGGGTTTGGTCATTTTTCCTCTTGTAAAAAGTGGAATAGAAATGTATCAAAAAGTCACATACTCTCCAAACTGGTACCGATAAAAAATAGAACTTGCCCTGCAAAAATAAGCGATCATGCAGTTCTAACACAGGGTAAACAAAAAAAAATGTTATTGGTCTTCAAAAATGCTGATGAGTAAATTTTGTTTCTTAAAATGTTATTATAAAGTAGTAAAACCCATAATCAGAATCATATCAATTATAAGCATAAAGATATTCAGACTGAATAGTGAACTCCATAAAAAGGAAACCGCCCTAAATATGGTGGTTACATTTTTTTTTCACATTCCACACCAAAAATATTTTTCTTCTGCATGTTCATGTACTTATGGGATACAATAAATGGTAACATTAAAAAGTGCATCTTGTCCTGCCAAAAAAAACCCAAAAAAACAAGCCCTCATACGTGTATGTAGGTGGAAAAAAAATAGTTCTGGTTCTTAAAAGATGAGAAGACAAAAATAAGAAATATAAATTCAAAAATAGGTTTGTCTTGGATAACATAAGCCTTGTATTTGTGTACTGGATGGGTCCATCTTTTTGTACACTTAAATTACAATTCAGTAATTTTTCACTATTTGTTTTTTTTTTCCTTTTCTTTTAGATATATTAGATTCATTTGCGAAAAACTGGATTGCATCAAGTAAGATATTATCTGTCACTTTTAATCGTAACTTCATCTTACCTTGTTTTTCCTATCTGTGCATAATACATATTGATTATCTTTCCTACCCTTTTATCTTGAAGGGTTTTTATAATGACTTTTTGTTGTATTGTTTTGCCAATGCAGGCCAAGGTGTGCCTCCTACCATTCCATATGTAGAGATTATCGAACAGCCAAAGCAACGAGGTATGAGATTTCGGTATAAGTGTGAGGGGCGTTCTGCTGGAAGCATTCCTGGGGAGCGAAGTACAGATACAACTAAAACCCATCCCACTATCAAGGTCAGTACTAAATCGCTTTAACAGGAGTTCACATCCGATAGACCCATCAGAGATAATGCAATGAGAAAAATGTAGTGTTGCATGGTTGTGCTGTAGAATTAGAGACCCTCCTTGTAGTAACTGCAAGCTGTGGCTAATAGAGCATAAGAAGGGCCATGTTAAAACATGGCCTACTTTATTGCAGATTTTATGGCTTGCTCTGGACTTTTAGTGTACAGTTATTGTTGTGTGGTGTTAGTGTGTTTTTTTTTTTTTTTTTGAAAGAACAAATTCTCCAATAGTCACTATACCGTTACCCCTTTAACACCCACTGCCTTTTGATGTTGGGTGGATCATGTTCTGCATCAGCAGCAACGGCAAAAGACATCACAGTGGGGATGTGTAGCTGCTAGTGCCAGAGCTGCTTCTAGCACAGTCTCTGTGAATGTCAAAGGATGCCTCTGATCCTCACAGTCTTACCCTTAGATTGCCACAGTCCGTGATTGCATCATGATCAAAGGGAATTCCGTTGCTCCATCAGGTCACCAGAATTTCAAGTGCCCGTTGGAGTCTTGGGAATATCCTAGACCTAGAGTAGCCTGGGGGCTGTCTGTGTAGTAAGCCTGCTGCCAGGGTGCACTGTGCGTTGCCCTGACAGCAGCCTGTATTATAGTGACAGAGTTTAATGTATTCAGGAGTATGCTAATAGATAACCAAAGTGTAGGAAAAAAAAGTGAAAAATAGCTATCCCTTAATGGGATTAATAAAAAAAAAAGGAAGAAATGAAGTGTGGAAAAATAATAAATTTAAAAATACTGCAGAAATATATATTTTTTTAAATTATGCAGTAATTAATATGTAAACTTAAACTACGTCCCCCCAAAGTATAACTTCTCCTGCATAACAAAAGTCCTTGTACAACTGCGTAACTGGGAGGGGAAGCAAAAATTGAAAAATTTAGCTGGTCATTAAAGAAGTTGTCTCACTACAGGCTTTCAGCCTACTTCAATGTGTCTGGCAGCAACAAATTTTTGAATTCAGGGGCGTGCTTCTTGTCTGCCTCTTCTCCTCCCCCTTCCCCCCTCCCCTCAGCACACAGACAGCTCTCCTTCTATACAGCAGGGAGAGGGCGAGGGGGTTTGCTGCCAGAGTTAACCCTGATCTATGAGGGCTGATCTATGAGTGTGGAGAGGTCTGTGAAGCTGTATATGCTAATAGCAGAGCAGGGGGGATGTAAGTGTTCCTATACCCCCTGCTTAGCATACAAATCTCCATCTCAAGCAACAACAAACAAACCCTGTCAGAACAGACACAGGGCAGCTGTGAAGTGTGTTACTATACTCACGATGTGTCATTAATACAGCAGAGCATGAACCGATGAACCGTTCACATGCCCCCCTGATCTGTTCTATTAGTATAGTCAAAGCTCCACAGACACATCATGATTATAGTTACACACTTCACTGCTGTCACATCTACTGACCACAGATCAGCCTCACCACTGCTCTCCTCAATCTGTGTAGAGAGCAGGAGGGAGCAGGCGCACACAGGGTTAATACACACAGACACAGAAGCCAGAGCCCTCCCCCCCCCTCCCTACAGAAGCATAAGGGGCTCTGTGCTCTGACCTGTATTCAGAAACAGATGAGTCACCAGGACTGGCAGCCAGTGAGATAACAATCAACAGGTCGGCTGCTATAGTGATTTCAGGAGCTGATGCACTACTACTAACAGGGATAACTCAAAATCAGTAGGGCATTTGTAATGAACATATATTGCAAAGCTGCTTGTGTTTTTAAAGATCTTTAATTAAAACCCAATCATTGTAGCGAGACAACCCTTTAAAGGAGTTGTCTCATTACGAGCTTTCAGCCTGTCGTGTCCCTGGTAAGTTGAACTGAGGGGCGTGCTTCTTGGTCTGTCTGTTTCTGCTCCCTCTCCCCCTCCCATCAGCACACAGGCAGCTACGTAACTTCTATACAGGGGGGGAGGGGGTTTGCTCTCAGAGTTCACCCTGTGTGTGCCTGCCTAGGTCTGTTGCAGGAGAGGGCTGATCTAGGAGTGTAGAGAGGAATATGAAGCTGTGTGCTAATAGAGCAGAGGGATGCATGTGTTCTATATCCCCTGCTATAGCTTACAAGTCTCCACATCTCCAGCAACAACAAGGGCAGTTTTACTATACTCAGGATGTGTCACTAATACAGGAGAACATAAAGTATTCACATGCCCTTGATCTGTATAATATTAGTATAGTCACAGTTCCAAAGACATATCATGATTATAGTAACAGACAGGGTCACTGCTGTCACATCTATCTGTGTAGAGAGCAGGAGGAAGCAGGCACACACAGCGATAATCAACGCAGCTCGGACACAGACGCCAGAGTCCTCCTCCCCCTCCAGAAGCATTCTGTGCAGGAGGGGCTCTCTGCTCCGACCTGTCTTCAAAGTGATGAGTCATACAGACCTGACAGCCAGTAAGATAAGGATCAACAGGTCGGCTCTATAGAGATTGAGAGCTGATGTAGTATACTAACAGGGCTAGCTCAAAATCAGTAGGACATTTGTAATGAACATATATTGCAAAGCTGCTTGTTTTTTAAAGATCTTTAAATTAAAACCCAATCATTGTAGCGAGACAACCCCTTTAAGGCCTATTCAGACATGGTGCTTAAGGGGTTAAGGAAGCAGCCAGTTTTGTCCTCAGATATTTTTTGAAGTCTGATATATCTCCTTGTGGTAACAACTCTGGAATGGTTTAGCAATGTGATTTTAAGATTGTTTTGTGACACGTGCATTATGTTAGTGATTCGTTTTTGGCTGTGTTTGATTGTGAAAAACCTCTACATTTTGAAAGATGAAAACAAAATAGATCTATTTTTCTGCTTTTAACCCATAGTCATAACACAAAACATTTTACCATGTCTGCTTCATGCTGGCATCATTTTTTGAATATCCTTTTATTTTTTAGGGTTTTGGAACATAAGCTTATCACTAATTTTTAAAATGTATAGAAATTCCCAGATTTTTTTTTTTTATTTTCTTTTAAAGGGACCAATTCCGCTTTGATGTGAGTTTTAGGGTATGTTCATACGTCGTGTTGGATCCGTTTTTCATGTAATGAATTGAAAACTGCCTCCAAAAAGCGTATCCAAAAACGCATCTGCAAATGCGTTTTTGGATACGTTTTGCATGCCTTTTTCAGATACTTTATTCAATGCGTTTTCTTTCAGATCAGACATTCAAATTGTAATCCAATGTGTTTTTCGGATACGAAAAGCGCATCCAAAATGTAACCAAAAGTGTGTTGCGTTTTTGGATCCGTTTTTCAGGCTCCAAAAGCGCACTCCATTGTTTCATATGGGAATTTCACTTACGTAAATTCTTTAATTGAATCCGAAAAACGCATCGAAAAGACACAAGTAAACACACATCGAACGACGATCTGTGTTTTACATAGAAACTAATGTAAATCAAACTGCACATTGTTAGATGAGTTTTTTGGGTCCGAAAGCGGATCCAAAAACGCATCTGATAAAACACAGTGTGAACTTACCCTTAGGCTATGTCTACACAGCATATGTTAAAATGCTGTCCAAAATCCGAAGGCATCTTAACATTGCTATACCGCAGCTTTTGATACAGGTTGGTGCCAAAAGCCGCAGTTGGTCTTCGGATTTCCCGCTGGCCCAGTAAATGGGCTGTACGGGAATCCAACGGGTATCCGGTGGAAGATTAGAATATGTTATATCTTACACCAGACAGCCGGCGACTTCGGCAGAAAGGATTTTCTATTGAGTTCTACACAGCACTGGGTACAGTCGGACCTTTGGCGAATTCTAAATACTGAATCGGCTGACAATTCAACGAGAATCCAATGCTATGTGGACCTAGGCGTAGGACTTGTATATTATTCACTACTGTATAGTATATTCACTACCATGAATCGTCTCCTTTTAACTGCACACCCCAAAGTATTCAAAACCATATTTAGGAAGTTTAACTATTTAGACATTTCACAGGAATTTATTTTTTTCATTAAACTTTCACCTTTATTTTTTTTCTTGCCCTTTTTTTCTTTGTTTGAAACTTGAAGTGTTAACCGAAAAATGCAACTCAACATTTCATTTACCTGATTCTGCAGTTTTTAGCAACAACCCATATAGTGTGCTACTTGACTGAAATCAAGACCTCAGAAATAAAAGAGCACCTACTAGATTGAGGGCTTCTTCTCATTAATGTGTATTTTTTTTTTCAGTCACCATTTCAGGTTTGTAGAGGCTTAAAGGTGCCAAATTTGGTAAAATGCTCCCTGAAAGACTCCATTTTGTAAACTACATCCAATAACCTTGTTTCACAGAGTCCGTTTTCACATCCAGCTTTAGGCTCCTATTTGCCACTTGCCGATTGGCATATCTGCTATTTTATTCCGAGCTGAGCCTGTTGCAGGGTCATTGGTGATTAGGTAGTTGAAAAATTAACGCGGAAGGATACAGAGCTCTAACGGGTTAAAGTTTTTCGGTAAGAAACATAAACAAGTTACTTTGCTGCTGATAAGAAACAGAAGGGCATTATGTAAAAGCTTGTTGGAGCATGGAGAGGTCGCTGGTAGCCTAGGTTAGATTGTGTACACAAGCAGGAGTAAAGAACTGCTCTAGCTCTGATGAGAAGCAAATGTATTTGGTCCATAAAATAATAATGTTGAGGTGAGTTGGCACTTCGTCCTAAAATTTTGTGACATTCATTGAAACCTTTAAACTGCTATAAAAACATAATCAACATGCTTGAGTGTTTCAGACAGTGGTACCAGTCCTTGGTCACAGATCCTTGGCTGTGACCAAGGACCAGGACCACGATGTGAAATGCTTAAAGGGGATGTATCGCTTCCTTACTTCGGCTGATTCACACTTCTCTTAGCTTCCCAGCTCTGTGAATGCAGGGGCGTTTCTTCCCCTCCCAGCTGGATGACATCATCCCCCCTTCACTGCGGGCCTGAGACTCCCCCCCCCCCCCCCCCCCTCCCCTCTGAGTCCACATCTCACTGTGTCTCTCCCTATCAGTCTTATTTTATAAGAGCTGTATACATACCACAGGCTGCATTCAATCTACACTGAGCACGGATCTCTCACAGCTGGAGATGTATTACAGCTTTCTAAGAACGGCACAGATCTGCGTGTATGCAGGAGAGTTAGGCACAGGGTCAAAACTGTCATGTTTTCTCATTGTACAATCTGCTGCAGTCTGTTTCTGCTAGGTGTGGAGACAGAAAAATGCTACGGCCCCTAACTCTGAGTCATTCAGTACAGCCAGTGAATCGACCCAGGGGCTGTACAGAATGTAAATGAGCTCTCAGCTAGTGAATTGCAAGGAGGAGGGATCAGGAGGGATTAGACCCACACTGGATATCAGTGTAAATAAAAACACAAGATAAGGGACACTGGGAGAACAAGGCAGCTTTGCTAATGATATCCAATTGCAAAGTTGCTTGTTTTCACTGTCCCCTTGTTCTGAAGACCATTTAATGAAACGATAACACCCCTTTAAGCTCCGGTGTTAGGAGGCAGGGTGCATAAAATACAGCAATACTGATGGTGTTTATTTGTTTTTGTAAAGTGCTCACCTTGGGGTATAAATGACATGTTAACTTTATTCCATTTTTATGTGCAGAGGGATGAACAAAGAATACAGTTCTGGTATTATTCTTTCTTTAATTTTTTAAGGCCTCCATTATGAAGGTTGAAGAAGATTTCCATTTGCAGCCCAGTTGGTTACAGACTGAGCAATAGCAAATGTGTACACAGGGAAATGGTGCTTTGTGTGTGTTTGTTTTATTTTTGCGCTTTACTTTTTTTCTTAAGTTGTCTTAAATGTGGGACTAAACTGAAAGGTTTGGCACATTTTTTAATATTACTTTGGGGTGAAACCATGGGTAACCTGAAAGGGGAAAGGCATTTAAAATTTTTTTGGGCAAAATTTGGAAAAAGTTTTAAACCACTGGTTTTTTGGTGTTTCAGTAAAAAATAAAAAATTGGGGAACTTTGGTTTCGTTTTATAAAATTTTTTTAAGTTCCCCCAAACCTCAATTTTTTTCCCCAAAGCAGGGGGAACCCCTTAATTTTAAAACCCTTTCCCTTTAACTAGGAATTAATATTGCATTCCCCAAGGATAAAAGGAACCCAAAAAATTAAAAAAAATTTTTAAATTTGGGTTTGATAAAACCAATAATTTGGGTTCCCCCAAAATTTAGATTAAAGGGGTTAAAACCGGGCCATCAAAATATTTTAAACCTATGATGGGTTCCCCTTTAAAGGGCCAAGACAAAAAAATAAATACCAATAATGAAAAAAAAACCCTTTTTTATTAAATGGAATTGGCTTTAACCAAAGGAAAAATAGGGGGTGCGGCCCCCTTGTGTTTTTTTTTTATTAAAAGTTTTTTTTTTAACCAAACCCAAATTAATTTGGTTTCCCACAGGCACGGGGCCCCCTACACAAAAAGTGTTTTAAATGGGGTTCCTTGATCCCACCCCCCGGGAAAATTTTAGGAAAACACGGAATTGTGTTTTGGGCTTTTTAAAATTTTTTGCAAAACCCCAATGGGAAATCCCCCCCAAAATGGGAAAAAAATTTTAAAAAAGGGGAATTTTAAAAAAATATATTAAAAAGGGAAATGTTTTTTTTGAAACCTAAACTTAACAAAACCTAATACAAAAAATCATTTGGCCCACTAAAGACTAATTTAAAAACCTAAATTTAAAATAGGAATATGGGAAAAATGTTTTAAACAGCAAAGGGAAAAATATAAAAAACCGGGGGATTCCTTTAGTTTAAAAGTTTTTGATAAAAAGATTGTTTTAAAGGGTCACCCCCCAAAACACTTTAAAGGGGGGTTCCCCAAAAATTATGTATTAGATGTATTTCATTCCCTTTTCAGTGTGCCCCCTATGCTTACGTTTTAAAAATTTATATATTAGAGGTGCACAGCCTTTTACATTTTTTTGTCTATTTGGGAGGGGGCAATCTCATTGGTTTGCTGCCCCAAACCTCCCCATTTAAATATGTGCGGGTTTAAAACTCAATTGCGGTTCCTATCATTTCCGGGGGAAGTGGAAGTCTGAATGGACTCCTAGTAAGGTAACATGTTTTAGTGTAGGGCCCTCCCCTGCTCGGGGAAAAAAACCCCCTTGACGTGTTGGGAGGTAAAGTTAATAAAAATTTTTTGATCAAATACTGTAAACTTAAAAGCCCCAGGCTTTTCATATTTTCCTTAGCTGTTTAAACCCTTTCCTATATTTCCCATAAACTTGAGGTTTTTTCTTAGTCTTTAGTGTGCCACGTTTTTGTATTAGTTTTATGTCATTGCCTTTCAGTGTGCCCTTTGTTAATTTTTTAACGTATATATTAGATGTGCACAGCCTTTTACATTTTGTTGTCAATCTAACTAGCTGACTTTGGTATAAAACTTACCAAAATCAACTGATTAGATTGATATATTATTTTGTGGGAAAAGATTAATTGTAACTTGACAGTCAGTGTGTGTGCATTCACAGAGAAAAAACTAAAAACGTGAGTTTGGGGAACCTACTGGACTCAAAGCAAAAGGGAAAAAGCAGGGCATTGAAGTCACTAAATTATTTTTCAAAAATAAAGATGTGCCGAACTGAAAAGGAACCTGTCAGGTAGTTTATGCTGCTCTATATGAGAGCAGGATGTGATAGAAGCAGAGAAGCGGAGTCCTGTATATATTGGGTTTTTTTGATGTAGAGCAAAAAAAGAGAAATTGTGAAAATTTTAAAATACAGCCAAAACCCCGCCCAACTACAGGGATTTACCCTTTGCTTTTTTTACACAATGATACAGGGGGGTGTAATCAATGATTTTTGGTTGGGGGTTTAAAAGGGGTTTTACCCCAAAGGAAATTTATGTGGGAAGCTTGCAAAAATTTTGGGTTTTTAAAAATTTTATCATTATTATAAATTTGAACTATTTTTGTTTTAGCTGCTACCCTTTTAAAAAAAAATCCATTGTGTAAAGCTGTCTCCCGGGGTATGACCAGGGCGAAAAATCCTCTGTTTTGGGGACACATGCCAACATAAACCCGTCCTCTCAGGCAGCTACTGTCGTCTTTCACTGCCTAGTAATCCCCACTGCTGACTGAGTGTTCAACCCCCTGGTTTCGGTCATTTACTCCCCTCCCCCCCTACTCCCTTTTGTAATTAGTAAAAAAAGTTTCAAAAGAAATCTCCATCAGGTAAGTATTAAATTTAGGAAAAAAAAAAACTTGTCTCCTGCAAAACGATTTGAACCTTGAACCCCTATGGGTTTGGGAAAGGGAGATGGGTTTAAAAACCCCCTCAGGGTACTTTTTAGTCTTTTTTTAAATTTGACCTTTTTTTGAATTTGAGTGGGGCAAGTGAGCACATTGTGGAGAAAGGCTTGGTGATGTCAGCCTGCTGGGTCACATGATAAGCAAGTCAAACAAATCACACTGAAAGCTGAAGACTACCACCGTCTCTTAAGGAGTCCAGTCAGGATTTTCTCTGGTGTGTGTGTTTTTTTTTTTTTTTTTTTTACAGAAAGCCGGCTTCCAATAAAATAAACCTCTATATCACAGAGTTCGGCCACTCTCCCTTTTGTAGAATATTCTGGTAATATTATGGAATCCCTTGGATCTGTTTCACAAAGAGAGCAAACTATGGGCCACATATACAAAAACTGTCTAGGTCTAAAACTCAATTTTAGAGCACCACCCTCACTTTTCCAGAGCACTATATGAAATGAAAGGGGCACTCTGATTGGTTGCTATGGGCAACAAAGTGAATTTTAGACCTAGACAGTTTTCATACATGTGGCCCTATGTGTTGTAATCAGTGCAAGCAAACAATAAAGATTTATATGCCAAATTTGATTATTTTATTTTTTTTTCCATTTCATTTTGACTTACAGATAAACAATTACCAAGGTTCAGCACGTATAAGGATATCTCTGGTTACCAAAGATGCACCTTTTAAACCACATCCTCATGAACTTGTTGGAAAAGATTGCAAAGATGGTTATTATGAGGCCGACCTGTCACCTGATCGTAATATTCACAGGTAATTATTCATATACTTAATCCTTTAATGACACCTCTAAGAGGGTCAAATAGTATAGTGAGGCTGTTTTGTTGCGTTTTTTATTTGTTGCAAATTCAAGAAACAAAAATATTCATGTTTTAACCCATTATCGACACAGGATATGCTCTGTGTCAGTAAGGTTCTATGTAGCGAACTGACTCAGTAATACTTTAATTTAGGAGGTGGCGCCCCGCTACAATTGCAATGGCCCATCCCAAAGAGGGAATGGAGCCGATTGTTCCTGCTGTTTAACTTTTTAGACCGTTCCTCACTCAGTTCCCACTTGCAGATTGCATGGTGACAATCGGTTTCCATAGTAGCTGGAAGCCTAACGTATGCTTCCATAACCACTATGTTTTACTTTCTATTACTTCCTGCCCAAAAGGAAAGTAATAAAACCCCCGGGGGGACTTGATGTTAAAGTAAAACAAAAACAAAATGTTTAAAAAAGTAGAAAAATTAATGAAAAATATAAAAAAGTTTAAGTGGCCCTCCTTTAGCCAAATAAAAAGAAAATAAAGTTACACATAATTGGTTTCGTTGATGTAAAAGTCGAGTTTAAAATAAAATATGTTCTTTCCCATACACTGAACACCGTAGAAAAAGTAAAAAAGAAATTCAAATGCAAAAATCATTCAGGTCCATAGGTAATGAATAAAAAGTTATTGGTTGCAAAAAGTGGTGCACAAATTTAAGAAATGTTCATATTTTTGTTTAAAAGTACTTAACAAAAACCTTGTATTTTTTTAGTTTGCCGGAAATTTTTTCCTATCAGAATACAGAAAAAACCATTTTTTTATACTGAAGAATGAAACAGTAAAAAAACCCCCCCCCCCAAAAAACTGGTGCAATACTCCTTTTCCCCCCGCCCCCCCCCAAAAAACCCCCCACCACACCCCCAAAACCACCCCCCCGCGGGGAAATTTTTTTATTTTATTTATTTTTTTTCCCGTTTTTCTAGGTTTTAAATGGCGCATTAAAAAAGTTCATTAATGGAGTACATATTCTACCTTTTTTTTTTTTTGATGCTGTTGAGAAATTTAACAAAAACACCTGTAGTAATGCAACGTGTTTAATGTAAAACAGATTACTCCATTGTATCTTTATTGGAAAATGACGAAAACAAAAATTAGAGAAACAGTGGAGCACATTTGCTAAAACTTAGTGTAAACTTACAGTAGACGGTAAAACTGTGCCAAATTTATAAATCGTGAGCCACTGTGATAAATCTGGTCAAAATTTTTGTATAATTTTTTTTTTGGTTTTATATCAACGTAAACTTTTTTCCTTTTTTTCTAGTTGATTGATTGGGGAATAAGCCCTGGGGTAAGGCCCCTTTCCCAAGGAGGTGACACTAGGCGGACCAAAAAAGTGTGGCTCCGCCAGAATGGACTATATCCCTCCTACTGACACCATTCTACTCTGTTGGTACAAAATCTGTAGTAAAGTAGGTACACCACCGTCCGATTCCAAGGAGACAACGCCAGATGGAAATCGGGGGTGAGGGGAGGAATACAATGATTGAGAAAAGGATTTTATGGTGAGTACAAAAATCCGAATTTCTCGTCAATATAATTAGGAGAGACAGCACCTTGGAATGTCCAAAAGTAGACTTTGGATGGGGTAAAAAATTTTTAAAAGACATTATTTCCGCAGTGCAAAATTTGGGTTTTTACACTGCTGCGGGATGTACCCCACGGCCAAGGCTTGCATCCGCCGAGGCCAAGATATAGGTAGAAGTTAGAAAAAAAATGTGTGAATGCGCCAAGGGTTTAAAAAATTGCAGCCGGGAAACCAAAGCATGAGCTGCAGAACCGGAAGCACCCCCGTTCGAGTGGAGTGAACCCGTGACCCCGTGGGAGGGTTCACCTTGAAATAGATTACGAGATTGCAGACTGAATCCTGTTGAGGATGGAAGCCTTTAAGGGCCCAAAGGTTTTTTGCGGGGCCCCCTGAATGACCCAAAAAAGGGAATTGGAATGCCTGAATCCTTCAGTGGCAGTGAAGAAGATCTAAAAAGCCCTGACAACTTCTCAACGAATTACAGACTACCCCCTCTCCCCTTACCCCGCTCCTCCCCCGAGCATGTGAGGGAGAGGAGCAGAATAAGTTTCTGCACTCTGTCCTCATTAAGGTGGTCTGTGGATACCACCTTAGGGAGAGAATTACAGTGGTATTCAAACAAGACTCCAAGTTCAATTGCTGGATAGAGCTACGAACAGGTGGAGAGGAACAAGTGATCCCCTGCAAAATAAGTCTTATCCTTAGGATGAAAGTGGAGGCATTTGTGCTTGAAAATGCTTTAAAGGGGGAAAAATTTTATTCTTATGGAAAAAAAAAAGAAAGATTATCCAGACCCGTTGAGGGTGTACTCGCGGGGTAGACTAAAACTTCCATGGGGACCAACCACACATCTTCCAAGTTGAGAAGGTTTTCCGTTATGAAAACAAATGTGGCAGGCTGCGGCTTGCAAGCCTGAAGTGTGGTCTGAACCACAAAATCTGCGCAACCTCGCGATTCTTAAATTGTGGCTCCAACCACAATGCCAAAAGACAGAGCTTTATACAAAGTGGAGCAGAATAGAATACTTTTTAAGAAGGGAAAGCAACAAGATTTGCATGCCCTGCTCTGCGGGGCCAAACTGAATAGATAAGTGTGGCTGGCACCCTCTCTGGAAAGGAAGGCGGACCAAAAGGCAGATGAGTGCAAGGTGAATTAATGACAGAACTGACGCGTCTATAGCCTGCATGGAACCTGAATTCCACATTAGGGAGTGATAAATGAGGCGAGATACCACAGATTTACACCTGAAGAGCAGAAGAGACCATTGCAAGGGATCCCCTGTGTGGTGTGGAGATTGGCCAACCAGTTCTACTCACTTGGGATGAGAATCGCTGCCCACCACGGAACCCCCATGTTCTGCCCAGCGGAAGAACTTCGAGGCTTTCAGGAAGCCTGGCTCCTGGCGCCTCTGTGACAATCTGCCACTGCAGTAGTGTTATAGGCTTGAAACCCCAAAAAGGGTAACCTTGAGAAGGGGGACCCGATTTTCCCCAAAAAAGTAGCGCAGGAACCGGGCCCTAGTGGATCGCCAAAAATTCAGATGGAAGCAGAATTTCCCTGTCCAGGGAGCCGCCCCGATGAGCAGAATGACCTGCTGGCCGATGGACCACTAGATCTACAGGTGTGCCGAGGACTATGCACAGGGACCACCTGGGCAGGACCATGGGCTAGGATGACCTAAATATGCTCAAGCCTGCCAGTTCAGGCCTAAGCGATACCTGGAGAGAGTGAAACCTGTGAACGTAGACCTTGAGGGATGGCGAATGGCCATCAAAAAAACTGTCATGGCTGTGATCCTTGGTGCACATAAACCATGATACTGGACACACAACTGCGATCGACAGCTGTAATGCCATGTCTAAATGCCTTGGGTAGGAGACCCAAGCCTCCCGATAGACAATGCCTGGTTGAGCAGTGTAAAGCCCATTAGCCAGAGAGAGAAAAAGCAGAGACCATAACCTCGAGAGTCCTCTAGATTGTTGTGGTGGGAAGGATCTCCAAAGCCCACCCTCTACCAAAGAAGTAGAGGGTCAAAGTCATCTCTTTGTAATAAAAAAAACTTGGTCATAAGCAAGGATGACGATGCCAAAGTTCCCAGAAAGGGAATGACAATATAGGACGGACCAGGAATGTCAGGCCTTGAGGACCTACAGGTATGGGACCACATCACATCCAGCTAGGCCGCTAGGGCAACCTGGATAACCCCGCAGTTGCCTGGCCTTATTAAGACTGTGCCTAAACCAGCTTAAGCAGAGCGGATGGAAACCCGATATGACCTGCGTTACGGTACTGGAGGCCAGAAACCAGTGTTTTGCTAACTTGTAAAAGCAAGCAACATCCGGCCGATTTGGAGAATCTGCCGCAACAGGATTCTGGGAACACGTCTACTTCCATGCCCAGTCAGATCCCTGTGACCATCAGAAATAAACATAAAGGAAATAACAGATAGTTACCACCACTAGAGAAAGAGGGATTATTGAGGAAAGTTCCCTCTATCCCAGAGGGAGAGTAAGCTCCCGCAAGATACGATGTACTGCGGCGCATACTGTGCGTGCCGCAGTACATCGTGTGAACATACCGTAACGATGCTTTCTCGCAGCGTGGTTTTGGTGCAGTTTTAACTGCGCTCCAATTAAACTGCCTTTATTGCCAAAAAACTTCTTTCGGTTGTCTAAATTGTTCAGAAAGGTGTTTCAAGTAATTAATCATTTACTGTGTGTGAAGTCTTGTGTATTACAAACATGATAATTGATTACTCACTTTCCAAACAGTTTAGATAAGTGAAAAAAGCTTGCTGGTAATAAAGGCAGTTCAATTGGAGCGCAGTTAAAACTGCACCAAAACTGCGCTGTGTGAAAGCATCCTAACAAGAGTGGGGAACATTAAATGCTATCAGATGTGCTTAAAGGGAATTTGTCGCCCTTTTTTTTTTTTTTTTTTTTTTAATTATTAAAAAAAAACCCTGATACATATTCTTTTCCTCTGTCATTTTTATTTCCCGATTGCAGATTTCTCTATTCGGCCATCTATATATGATTGTGGGGAAGACATTCTTGATTGCACTGCTTTAACAGCAGTCAGAGAGATACTTTACAGCAGCTTCATGCACATAGGATTCTTAAGACAGATTCTGTACTTGTATAGGAGAGTTTTCACTGTGAAGGGAGGGGAGAGGGGGAGCTGTGACATCTTCTCTTGTGACTGGTGGATTCTGTGTTATCTGTACACATTGGTGTCTCCTTTCAGTTTGACCTTGCTTTTACTGAATGAGCACACTGCTGAAAAGCTCTCTAAACAGAACAAGTGTCAGATGATTATTAGGCCTAGTGGCCAAGTGAAAACTACAGGACTTAAGAATTATTAAAAAAAAATAGTGAAAGTGATGTGGAAAATTGAAACAAACATAACCAAAAATTCCTAAAAAATGTGTTTAACATAAAAATGTGAGTTAAACAATAAGTCATTTTTTATGACTCATTCCCTTTAACAAAACCTCCCTTGAGAGGCTAAGACATCCTCAACACATGAAGGGAGTCTGTGGGAACCCTTTAAGGACTAACACAGCTGATGCCATTCCATTAATCCTTTCTAGCCCAGAACCATAGTCGGGGTGGTCTCCAAAAGAGACCATATCCAGGCCTGGAGCTTCCATGTCCGTCCACCATCTGTCCGGACAGGGCTCAGGTGCCATTTGAGGAAGATAGAACCCTAGTTCTCTTATACAAAGTCTCCGTCCGGGATATTCCTGGTGCAGAGCCCTGGGAGGTGCTAGGTTGGCAGTAAGCCAAGGCAGTAAAGTTTTTATGGCTACAACCCAAACTCCTGGGGAGTTGATGTACGTAACTGTTCGACGTCTTCGTCCGTTGCGGTTGCCAAGCACCCCCAGGTGGAGCTATGAGAAAAAGAAAAAAAACTGCAGAGCCGTTAAGTGGGAATGGGTGAGCAGCGCAAGGAGGATCTTCAGTTCAGCATAAATACTGAATGGTTCCTGATGCCCCCCAGGAGGGATCAATGCCATGGTGAACACACGCATGTATGGCCCCCTTGATAGGTGTGAGCCAGGGGCTCCATCATCACCTGAAAGAGAAAAGAAATAAATCAAACTAAAAAAAAAAAATGCAGAGCAGCATCTGCCTCCTAGAGACTCTAAGCTGATAACCGATTAGACTGGTGTCAGAGGGATAGAGTCCTTTTGGGCGGAGCCAATACATTTGGTCCTGCCTAGGGCGAGGGCCTATACCCAAGGTGCTGTGTCCTCGATGATATTGAAGAGAAATCATTTTCTGGTCAGCTTAGTTTGCTGTCTCAGTTGTGCCAACATTTTGTTTTTTTGTTTTTTGGCCTATGATGTTACACGTTGCTTGCCTCTTTCTGTGAAGTCATGCTCCCTTTGTCAGACATGTCACAAGTGTCTATAAACAGTTTAAAGTACATAACAAATGTGGTGTAACGCATGTACATCGGTATTTTGCCATAAATTACACCAAAATTCTGGCACAATTGCCATAGTAAATGTACTTTGTTTTTTTTTTGTTTTTTTTTTTTGCATCAAACTGAACGAGCTTTAGGGTATGTTCACACAGCTTCTTGGATACGTTTTTGTAAAATGTATTGCATTAAACGCATCCAAAAAATGTACCACAAAGTGTGTTATGTTTTTGCTTTTGTTGTCTGGGCTTCTAAAATGTTTCCATATTGTTTCTAAGGGCCTTTCAATGCTTATATTTGTTCAAAAATTGACATATCAATTCTTTGAACGCATCCGTTTTATGTAATGAACAAATGTATGCAAATTCAATGTGATCACAATTGAACATTACATTACGTTCAATACGTTTTGGGGCCTGTTTTTTTGGTATGTAAAATGTACCAAAAAAAGATATTAAACCCCGTGTGAACATACCCTTACAGGCTAGAATATATTGAAGCCTTCAAAATCGTGTTGGATTTGTATTCTGCTTTCCCATATATTAATATGCTTTTTTATTAGCTTTCAGAATTTGGGCATTCAGTGTGTCAAAAAGAGAGAAGTAGATGATGCCATTGCCCAACGAATTCGGACAAATAATAATCCCTTTAATGGTAACTCATAAGTGTACCAAATATCTTTGCCATATTATACCAACCATTTTCTAAAGTTTTTGTTTTTTAATTTTTTTTATTTATTTTTTTAGTCTCCGTTGAAGATCTCAAGTCCGACTATGACTTGAATACAGTCTGCCTTTGCTTTCAAGTTTACATACGGGACCAGACTGGAGTGCTCATTCCACTTCCGTTCGTGGTTTCTCAGCATATTAATGATAACCGTAAGTTACTACTAAAATGATCATCTTTTAGACATACATATGTAGTTCTTTCTGGCATTCAGTATGGAGTGTAGGTGTAAGTTGATATCTAAATGTTACCCTCCATTGGCCATAGCAGGTATCCTGATATATACCACTGCGTAGCTGATGTGTATTCATACCCGAAAGTAAAATAAACGTGGTCAATTTGCGATTTACTCTACACTATAGCATGTATGGCCGAAAACAGAGCAAATGTAATATTTCTAGCACCTGCCTGATCCCACTATTATTTTTATTTATTTATTTTTTATGGTCTAGTTTTGTACAGCCCAAAACGGTTATATATAGGAGCCTTGTAATGAGTGCTCATAAAAATTGTGAAAATTACAGTGCAATGATGGGAGGTAAACTACATGGTACAATTTTAGGATGAGTCATTAATGATTCCAAAACTGCTCCAGAATTGTTGTTGTCCATGGAGGAGAGAAGAGTCTGCAGGACAGAGTTAAGGATACAGGATCTTAAGCTCTACGTGAGCCACTAGTTTAGTTGGTAAACTAAGAAAACAAAGGTTCAAATACCTTTAAAAGTATCCTGAGGCCAAGTTAAACAGTGTGAAATGAAGATTTCTCCAGAAGATTGGTTCTCCTGCAGGCTGCAGCACGATTGCTCATCATCTATCTGTAGGCCCGTAAAAAGGCTGTGACTGACATTAAACAAGTTAAGCATATAGGCCAGAGGGTTGCTTGACTGGAGAATATAAGCCATTGTTATGCAACACAGTGACACGTTAAAAAACCTTTTGCTTTACCACCAATCCCTACTTGACATTAATGCAGCTGGAAGATCAAGGAAATTGTGGTCTAAAGAAAAATGTAACACTCGGAGACATCCAAGATAGTGTTACCATTGTTTCTCCCAAAGGGTGAGACAAATTTTTACTTCTGTAATTGAAATTGATTAAGTAGAACAAGTACAGTAATAATAGAATGGGTCCATAAAGCTTCAGGGCTGACCCCGATTGAGCACCCAAGAGATGTCATTTCTGGACTCCAGAACTATATTATAGCAGCTATTCTCAAGACTGCCGGAGAAGTGTGAATGTGCCAAAGTGACAGTCTTTCAGAACCTTACTTCCTAAAATATCTGACAGGCACCCTTCTTGACAAACAAAACATACACTTCCACTGTCAGCAGCGTGTAAGTGCCGCAAACAATTGACATGTCATTTCTCTCCCCGGACGTACGATATGATATTTCACGCATTGCATTACTATAGAAAACTACTAAGGAAGCCTGTCCAACACGAAGGGCAATCCCCTCAAAACCCGTTATTCCGCAGGCTGCTAACTTGAAATTGAGAGATCTAGTGGAATGGCCTTAAATGTAGACCAATAGAACCAAGTTCTATTCAATTTGTGTAATTGATCAGGGTTTGGGAAATCAGGTCCTCCATTCTCTGCACAAAGCTAATCTCTGTGAACCATTCCTCCATAGTAGGGGTGTAAAGGATTTCCATTTCTGCGGTATTATAGTTTAAGCAGCCTGAAGTAAGTATTTAAAGGGATTAGTAAGTATTTAAAGGGGTTGTCTCACTACATTGATTCATCTAACCTCAGTCCTGTTTTATTGTTTTCACTTTGAATTCAGGGGCATGTTTACTGGCTTTCACTAGGCTGCAGTAGAAGCCAGGTCTGTAGCTATAGCAACTAGCACTGGCAGTCTATCAGGAGAGATCAAACAGGTCTGTAGCTATAGCGACCTGAGGAGCTGATGCAGCCCATACAAGAGGAGATATCAAGTAATAGGTAGGACACTGCTAATAGACATATATTGCAAAGGGATTTGTTTTTGCAAGATCTTTAACATAAATAGCAATCCTTGTAGTGAGACAACCCCTTTAAGAAGAGGTTTTTTGAACCTACCCGTGGGCATGTTGAACCTAAAGAGCAGCAATGCTTCTGGTGAATTGGGGATCGAGACACCTGTTATTTCCTTAATCACCTTTATAACAGAGATCCAGAATCCCTTGATCAAAGGGCATCTCCACCAAATATGTGACATGGTGCCTTCCTCGCCCCGCACCTCCAACACTGACTAGAGACCCATGGGAACATTTATGTAATATGGCACACTATACCACCTAGATAACAACTTGTAGCAGGTTTCTTGATGTCTATAGGCTATAGCTGCCCTATGAGTCAATTGAAAACACCTATCCCACTAAGGGGCCGAGAAGGAAAGGGCCAGCTCGGCCTCCCATTGGTGACAAAAGGAGGGAAGTTGGGAAGATGGAGCAGAGAGCAACAACTTGTAAATGATAGATAATGAATGACTCGGTCCAGTGGGAGCCAGTTACGAGCTTCTCAAATGCAGTAAGAGATCTGTGTAGATCTAGTTTAGATTTTGTTTTATTAAAGAAATGAGCTCTCCCCCCTCTGAAAATAACATCAGGGAATTTCAACTTCCCCTCCAATGTCACATTAAAGACGTGCAATGTGACCTCCTTCGTGCTTCCTAGGAAGGCCTTCAAGGAAAGCCCTTGAGGCAGTTCGGGGTTAGCAGTATTCGGCACAAAGGGTCCGTTACGATTGATGAGGCAATGTGAGGCCCTCTGGAAGTAGAGAATAGCTAATATATGCTATGTTCAAATTGAGGAAGGAAAAAGTCCTTGGGAATAAGGAGTCTAGTTCCAGGGGAGCACCGCCATAGAAGAAGAGCAAAGATCTATCGCCAGCTGGATCCGATCAAGAGCCATGAAGCGGGCATAGGCCGACGCCAGATAATACATCTTGCAGTCTGGAAGGCCAGCACCACCAGCGTCCTTGGGTCTGGTCAGCGTATACTATGCAATTCTGGGCTTATGGGTGGACCAAATGAAGGAGGAAGAACACTGTCTGATCTTCCAAAAGGGGGCAGGGATAGTTATGGGAATTGTCTGGAATAAGTATAGGTACTTTGGAAGGATAGACATCTTAAGGACATTTATCCTGCCAAACCATGAGAAGTCTTTTTTTGGTCTAAGTGTCCAAATTTTTAATCGTTTGATAAAGGAGTGGAAGAAAATTGTCAGAGAAAAGTTTTGAGAGGTCTGCAGAGATACGGATCCCCAGGTAAGAGATGCTCCTGGGCTATGCAAATGGGAAGTTCGATTGCAGGAGACTTTATTCCTGTATGTGGAGATCAACATTGAGCGCTTTAGATTTGGATTGGTTGATTTTGAAATTAGACCAGATCCCAAATTGTTTTATTACTGCTATCAAGGCTGGAAGAGAAATATATGTGGATGTGTGATATAAAACAGCAAATCGTCTGCAAATACTGAGCACTTCTATTCTGTTCTCCAATGTTGATCCCCCTGATATCAGGATTGGCTCTAATTGATGCCAGCAGATTCTCCATTATGACAATATACAGCAAAGGAGATGAGGGGCAAACTTGCCATGTCCCATTTGAAAAGGAGAATGGCTCAGATAGGGATCCATTAACTTTTATGTGTGTATAGGGTGATGTGTAAAGGGTTGAGATCTTTGACAGAAAGGTGGGGCCTAAGCCTATGTGGGCCAGAGTCTGACAGAGAAGGCCACAATATTCTATCAAATGCCGCCTTCTCATCGAGCGTTAAAACCATAAGTGGAAGGTTATGGGATTGGGTGTGGTGAATAATATCTAAGGTCTTAAAGAGAACCTGTCACACAGGTTATGTCCCCCTAGCTGAGGGCATAACAAGCTAGTGTCAAACCTGCTGTTTCCAGAGGTGTGTCCCTTATTCTGTAAGATGCTGTAGTTTTTGTGTATTTAATGATCAAATCTGCAGTTTTCAGCCAGAAGAGTAATTCAAAGAGTCAGTTTTTTTCAAACTCCTGCCATCTGAGGCTAGTCCCACCCACCTCAACTGATAAACCTATTACTTGAATAGGTAGAAACAGGTGAATAACTGTCAGTGGGTGGGGCTAGCCTTTGGTGGGCGGGGCTAACACTCATGAATAAGATTTAAGGGGTAAATGCTCTAAAACTGCTGCATCTTACAGAATAAGGGCTTGTTCAGACGGAGTTTTCACTCCGTGTTACAAGCGCTTTTTAGATCCGTCTCGGGGACCGACAGGACGGACCCAGAGACGGATTAGCAGTGAGAATATCATGCATTTCTTTCAAAGACGGCTTCTAGCTGCGCTATGGAAACACGCATCCGCAATCTCTCATGTGAACACCGCTGCGTCTTCCTCATATCCCGCAGTGATAATCTCACTGCTAATTGTTTAGATCCATCTCTTTGTCCGTCCTGTCAGTCCCCGAGGAGGATCTAAAAAGCGCTTGTAACACGGAGTGAAAACTCCGTGTGAACAAGCCCTAAGGGACACAGCGCTGGAAACAGCATGTCTGACACTAGCTTGTGCTGCCCTCAGCAAGGGGGGCATAACCTATGTGACAGGTTCCCTTTAAGAGTTATCCTATGTTTCTATGCCTGGGATGGTCAGGGTGAATAAGGGAATGCAAAAGTGGATTAAGCCTGTTCGCAATTAATGTAGCATACATTTTAATGTCCCCGTATAACAAGGATATAGGGCGATGGCTACCACAAACCTGTGGGTCCTTCCCTGGTTTAGGGATGACTGCTACATGCGCTAACAGTGTCTGGGAAGGGAAAGGGACATCTGAGGATATGGCATTAAATGCTTTCAGCATCAGAGGGGATAATTGATCTGGGAAGTTTTTAAAAAATTTAGCTGTAAAGCCATCGGGCCCTGGACTCTTCCCCCTTGGAAGGTCTTTGATAACTAATTCCAATCTCCATAAGGAAAAGGGCTCTTCCAATTGTTGAGAAACAGACGCAGGGATTTTAGGTAGTAGGTACAGATGAGGGCTAGAGGAAGGCAGGAGGTTGTATAATTTGGAGTAGCAGGTATGGAAAGTCTTAGCTGTATCACCAGTGCAATGAACTACAGAATTTGAGTGAGTTTTTATAGAAGAGATGTGAGATTGGGCTATTTTGGGAGTGCACAGCCCTGGCCAGCATCCGGTCGCTTTTATTACCGTATTCATAAAACATGCTACGGCCTCTCTGTATCATGCAGCCCCAAGATGCATCCAGAAGTCTCCGAACGTCAAACACGCCTCCTGTAGTTCCCTAAGTATTGAGGAGGAGACGACGTGTTCTTTTTAATGCAGAAGGTAGTACCAAGATGGCACTCCTTTTACTTTCTGCCTACGACAGGACGTAATAGGAGCAGCAAAATGCCAACTACGGAAGCCTTCACTAGGCTACTGGCTGCCATGGCAGTGGCTCAGCACCCTGCGAGGAGTGAATTAGGGGAGAAGAAGGAGAAGAAAGGTGCACTATGGCATCTAAAGGGTTAAATAGCAGAGATCAGAGCAGTTTTTGATCCCTGCTGATAGCGGCAGGACTTGGCTATAACGAACAGCCATCACTTCTGGAAAGTGAGCCTGCTTTATACTCCCTTAACAGCAGTAGGACGTACCCATTCATCCATTGTTGTTAAGGGGTTAAAGTGATTGTCAAGTGGTATATGTTAACTTAACAGGGATCAGGATATGATACAGGGCTATGTGATATATAGGTTTGATTTGGAAACGGATTTAAGGAAAAAGCAGAGAAAATACTGATGAGACTCCTTAAATGACAGCGTAGGTCCTGCTTACCTTGCCCACATAAAGTGACAGCTTTACCTACATTATGTGTGTACAGAACAAACTATCAATCACTGAATGTGGGCGGGGTAAGCAGTAGCTTCACTTTATTTCAATTTTTTTTGTCTCTGCTCTTATTCTGAAATCCAGGGTAGTGTCCATTTTGGTGGAGTCAGTTATATATATTTAGAGTTGTATTCGGTCCAATTTAATAAATTTGGTACAGTTCATTACGTTATGTGCTGAATATTTTTTCATAAGAATTTGGAAAAATTATGAAATGTCCTATATGCTGACAAGCAGAAGGGTAACAATGGTTTTATCTTTTGACTTTCAGACGTTAAATCTCAACATCCAATATAGCTCTGAACATGAGACTGCAATCATCTTGGCTATCTCTGACATAAATTTGACTTGCAAATATTTAGCATATGCTTTGTTATGCAGATTCTTGTCATAAAACTGCAGTCTTTTTGTTCTTGTATGCTACATATTACGCCATGTTTTTACATTCCCTAACAGCTTAGTGAGTTACACGTTTGATTCTCAAATTAAAGGTTACTGGTTCAAATCAAGGAGCAGCAATAAGATGTTTTCCCAGGCAGCAAAACTGCATCATCCAGTTCATCGATAGCGGTCTCTCAGCCAATAAAATTTCCAAACTGCATCATGTGGGTAACATTAAACCTGGAAGAACACGAAATGAAGTCCATCCATCTATTCCAAAGTCAGGAGGCGGACATCCAGGCAAAATATCGGAGTCAACAAGTCAGCCACAAAATTTAACCGTTCTGTCACGACAAACACGGCAGTGGAGGTGGCTCGCTTGCTTCGTAATAGTGAGATCGCAGACTTCCATGCAAACACTGTCCGATGTGCATTACACAAGTCTAAAATGGTGGCCCGAAAAAGGTGAAGAAGCCTCGACTTTGATGTCTTCATAAGAAGTGTCGGCTTTGTTTGCCAAAAAGTAAGAAAAGTGGACTGTAGAAGATTGCCAATGGGTGATTTGGAGTGATGAGTCAGTAGACTGGACTTAGATAGGTACAAATGAGTCTGGAAGAATCAAGGGAAAAGGGGGCTTACAGTTCGAGTAATTGAAGAAACTGTCAGGTTCGGTGGAGGAAAACTGAAGATGCGGGTATTGTTGTTAGATTGGCTCCCACAGCCCCAGACCTCAAACCAATCGAACACTTGTTGATTGACGTGTAAAAGAGACCTGGATTCAGACATTCTTGAATCTGATGGAGAGTCCAGAAGGATTCAGGCAGTGTTAAAAGCCAAAGGTGGATTTACAAAATACAAACAAAATAAGATATTTTTTTGGTTTAGGATTAAAACCATAACAAAGTTACATGATGGTAATCTGCATATCTAAGCCTAAACTAATCAAACACTTATGCGTAGAGTGGAAGTAAAGCTGTATTCATACCCAAGTAAGCCAACCACTATGCACCAATATATGGAACGTGTAAAAGATTTCAGTTGAGACAAGCATGAATCCTAAATCTAGAGCATCCCCAGAGAGATTCAGGCAATGTTGAAAGCCAAAGGATGGATTTGCAAAATATTAACAAAATTAGAATTTTGATTTTTAAGAGCAAAACAGTAACAATTCAGTTACATGACAATCTGCAAAACTAAGAATATGCTAAATAGTTGCATGTCAAATTTATCTATGAGATAGTCAAAATTGTCTATAAAATGATAGTCTTGCGTTAAAAGCTGTAGTGGTTATGGAGCCTGAAAGTCAAAAGTTAAAAACATTGTTACACTTTTGCTTGTCAATATACATGTCTCTTCCATTCCTAAGGATTTAGGCTTTTAGTTGAGATTAAAGTGTGCTGCACTTTATGTGCATTCTAGGAAGTGAAGCTTCAGAGGAAAAAGGCACTGGGAAGTGAAGTCTGAGTCAGGGAAATTTAGTCTCAGTCAAGGATTTGGCTTAAGGATTCCACTGCCCTGCTGAAATCCTGCTCCATATTAACCTATTTATCACAGAGCTCAGATCTTTATCATATCCTGTTCTAAGATTGGGTAACATAAATCAACTGATATTTGTTCTTTAAACACTGTTCAGGTTAAATAACAAAGGGAGTGGGTGAATCCATGCTCTTGGCAGCCAACAAACTAAAAAAGAAAAATCCCCTTTTTTTTTTTTTTTTTTTTAAATACTTGTGTTGTGTGACAAAGGGAGATAGTTCTATTTACCTAGAGACTGGGAGTATTACAAGCAAAAATTCTCTGCTTTTATCTTCCAGTTCAGCCTCTAATCTCTATCCAGTATCCATATCGCTGCTTTGTATTCTAACTTCCAACTCCCTCCAAAGGTTTTCTATGGGTTTGAGACCTGGAGACTGGCTAGACCATTCCAGGACCTTGAAATGCTTCCTACGAAGCCACTCCTTCATTGCCCTTGCAGTGTGCTTGGGATGATTGTCATGCTGAAAGACCCAGCCATGTTTCATCTTAAATGCCCTTGCTGATGGAAGGAGGTTTGCACTCAAAATCTCACTATACATGGCCCCATCATTCTTTCATGTACACGGATCAGTCACTATAGAAAATAGAATAAAGTCAGCTCACCTAGTAAGCAGGATGGCTCATGCCCACAAGTCGTCCTGGTCCCTTTGCAGAGAAACAGCCCCAAAGCATGATGTTGCCACCCTATTGCTTCACAGTAGGCATGGTGTTCTTTTGATGCAACTCAGCATTTTCTCTCTTCCAAACACGACTAGTTGTGTTTCTACCAAACCGTTCTACTTTGGTTTCATCTGACCATATGACATTCTCCCAATACTCTTCTGGATCATCCAAATGCTCTCTAGCAAACTTCAGATGGGCCTTGACATGTACTGGCTTAAGTCTGCGGAAACGTCTGGCACTGCAGGATCTGAGTCCCTGGCGGCGTAGTGTGTTACTGATGGTAGCCTTTGTTATGTTGGTCTCAGCCCTCTGCAGGTCATTCACTAGGTCTCCCCGTGTGGTTCTGGGATTTTTGCTCACGTTCTTGATCATTTTGACCCCAACAGGATAAGATCTTGCGTGGAGCCCCAGATCGAAGGAGATTATCAGTGGTCTTGTATGTCTTCCATTTTCTAATTATTGCTCCCACAGTTGATTTCTTCACACCAATCTGCTTGCCTATTGCAGATTCAGTTTTCCCAGCCTGGTTCAGTGCTACAATTTTGTTTCTTGTGTCCTTCAATAGCTCTTTGGTCTTCACCATAGTGGAGTTTGGTGTGTGACTGAGGTTGTGGACAGGTGTCTTTTATACTGATAACAAATTCAAACCGGTGCAAGGTACAGGTCTGTGAGAGACGGTAATCTTGCTTGTTTGTAGCTGACCAAATACTTATTTTCCACCATAATTTGCAAATAAATTCTTTCCCAATCAGACAATGTGATTTTCGGGATTTTTTTTCTCATTTTGTCTCTTATAGTTGAGGTCTACCTATGATGTCAGTTACAGGCCTCTCTCATCTTTTTAAGTGAGAGAACTTGCACAATTGGTGGCTGACTAAATACTTTTTTTTTCCCCACTGTATATCGTTACATAGTTAGTATGGTTGAAATAAGACATATGTCCATCAAGTTCAACCAAGGGTGGGGAAAATATGGGTGAAGGGAGGGAGATAAGGAGTTTAAGCTAGCTTCCCTACTGGTGAATGCTTTGAAACCCAGAAGGCAAGAACCAATCTGCTCTAGGGAAGATTTCATTTATGATCCCAGAGTTACCATTAGACTGGATCTAGAATTTTATATGGCTACAAACGTATTGAAATTATTTAGCTTCAGGTAGTAATCTAAGCCTTTCCTGAAACTCATAACTGTTCCTGGTTTGACCAGCTCCTCATACGGCTATTCCACAGATTTACAGTTCTCACAGTGAAGAACGCTTTTCTACTCTGGAGATTTAAATCATTTTTTTCTCCAGCCGAATGCAATGTCCCCTTGTCTTTTGAGGGGGCTTTACATAAAATAATTTTTCCCCATACTTTTTGTAGGGACCATTTATATACTTATATGAATTAATCATGTCTCACAAGAGCCGTCTTTTCTCAAGACTAAATAAGTTCAATTTTACTAACCTCTCCTCATAACTAAGATGCATGTCTTTTGCACTCACTCTAGCTTCATTACATCTTTTCTATAAACTGGAGCCAAGAACTGAACAGCATATTCTAAGTGAGGATGCACCAATGCTTTATACAGCAGTACAATTACATCCTTGTCCCGCGAGTCCATGCCTCTTTTAATACACCTAATATCTTGCTTGCCTTAGAGGCAGCTGATTAACACTGCATGCTGTTCTGTACACTATGATCTACAAGAACACCCAGATCTTTCTCAAAAATAGATTCTCCCAGTTTTTCTCCCCCTAGGACATATGATGCCTGCAGATTATTTATTTATACCCAGAACCTTAAATTTATCTACATTCAACCTCATTTGCCAAGTGGGTGCCCAAAAGCTCAGTGTGTTCAGGTCTGCTTGCAATTTATGACCCTCTTCCGTAGATTGCACTACACTACATAGATTGGTGTCATTTGCAAAAGTAGAAACAGTGCTATTAATCCCTTCCACTATATCATTAATAAATGCATTGAATAAAGAGGACCGAATACTGAGCCCTGTGGCCCACCACTCATAACCGGAGACCACTCAGAGTAGGAGTCATTTACCACCACTCTCTGAGTACGATCCGATAGCCAGTTTTTAAACCAGTTACACATTGTTATTTCTAACCCAATGGATTTTAAATTACCCAATAAACACTTATGAGTGACAGAATCAAACCTTTGAAAAGTCTAAAAATACTATATTCACAGCTGCTCCACTGTCCAGACTTCTACTCACCTCTTCATAAAAATAGATGAGGTTGGTCTGACAACTTCTGTCCTTAGTAACCCATGCTGGCAATCACTTATAATATTGTATTAAGCCACGTATTCCTGCATATAGTCCCTTATGAGCCCCTCAAATATTTTTCCCACAATTGATGTTAAACTTACTTGTCTATAATTACCTGGGCAAGACTTGGAGCCTTTTCTGAAGGTGGTAACTACATTTGCCTTGCACCAGTGTCCTGGTACTATACCAGTCACCAGAGAATCTCTAAATCTCACATACAGGGGCACACCGATAACCAAGCTGAGCTCTTTAAGAACTCTTGGGTGTAAGCCATCTGGGCATGGAGCCTTGTTCACATTGTTTATTTAACTTGGCTTGGACCATTTCTACATTCAGCCAATTAATTATATCAGATGATGTATTAACAGTACTGGCACTGCCTCCATCCACACTGGGTCTGCCCCCATCAGCTCTACCACTTCACCTTTCAGTACTGACACCACCAACATCAACACTGGGCCCACCCACATCAGCTGCTTTCTCCTTGTTAGTATATACTGAGCTGAAGAACCTATTTAGTACCTCTGCCTTCTCCTGATCCCCAGTGACCAGCTCCCCATTATTGTTATTTAAGGGTCCTACATGCTCTGCTTTGATCACTTTTTTTACAAATGTTATTAAGCTCTTTGTAATTTTCTAAGGCTAATGCTGACCCCTCTGACTTACATTTTCTAAATGCCCTTTTTTATTATTTGTTGCTCTTTTAACAGAAGGTAAGAAGCCATGTTAGATTTAATCGCCTATACATTTTGCTATCAATTTCCCCAGAGTATATTTAAAGCCCTCCCAATTGGCTTCTACATTGCTATTTGAGAATAGCTGCTCCCAGTCTGTCCTGTGTTGTGGCCCTCAATAAGGGAAATTTGGCCTTTTAAAAATTAAATGTTTTGCCCTCCCGCTCTGTTTTTTTTCCCTGTTTACACTAAAATGAATTATATTGTGGTCGCTGTTACCAAGATTTTCAGAAACCGTGACCGCTCCAACAAGTTCTGCTTTGTTAGAAATTACCAGATCCAACAGAGCAAATTATCCTGTAACAGATTGGGAAACTTCCTCCACTTTGCAGTTGATGCAGAAATGTGACCCCAGTCAATGTCTGGGTAATTATTACCACTGTACCCACCTGTGCTGCCTGCACCATTTGTTTATGCACCTGTTCTTCCATCTTCTCAGTGATGTTTGGGAGTCTATACATTACGCTAAAAATATTTTTTTTTCTGCATTAACCCCTCCTTGTATTTTCACCCACGATGTTTCCACATCTTCACCATCTTCACCTTCTATTGCCTCTTTCACATTTGCCTTCATATCACTCCTTGCATACAGGCACACTCCTGCTCCCTTCCTGTTTGATCTGTCCTTCCTAAATAGATTGAAACCTTGAAGGTTGACAGCCAATAATGTGAAGAGCCCACATCAATGTGCTCCTCTAGAATTAGCACCTCATCACCCCCAGTTTGCTTGCTAGACTTCTGGCATTTGTGAATAGACATTTTAAGTTCCCTTCCAGTTTTACACTTTCTGTCAATGTTATGGGATTATATCTAACACGTTCATTAGACCGCATGGGATCATACGTTACCCATACGGTAGACCGCAAGAGATTAAACGTTACCTTTTCAGATGACGGCATGAAATTATACATCTCTCCTTTGGTAGATGGCATGGGATTATACATTACACCTTTGGTAGATGGCATGGGATTATACATTACACCTTTGGTAGATGGCATGGGATTATACATTACACCTTTGGTAGATGGCATGGGATTATACATTACACCTTTAGTAGACGGCATGGGTTTATACATTACAACTTTAGTAGACGGCATGAGATTATACATTACACCTTTAGTAGCCAGCATGCGATTATATATTACACAGTGAGTAGACGCCATCAAATACTGTGGACACCTATATCTTCAATGCTGGTTTGCAACACGTGGATCTCCTTATTTCCTGGTCCAGTCTACCTCCCCTAGTCCACTTCTCCACCCACCGATACTTTCTTCCCCCGTCTTACCTATCTACCCCATTTATCATTTTCTAGATTGTCCTCCCTAGTTTAAATACTCCCGCACCCCTTCTAGAATTCTCTCCCCCAGCACAGCAGACCCCCTTCCATTCAGGTGCAATTTATCTGTAGAAAACAGATTTTACATTGGGGTACAATTAGCCCAGTGCTCTAAGAACCCAAACCCTTCTGTCAAACACCAAGACCTCAGCCATGCATTTAACTCCCTGTGCTCCCACTGTCTTTCCATATGTAGCGCATGGAATCGGCAGTATTCTGGAGAACACAACCTCAGCTTCAGCTTTGAGCCTAGTTGTTTAAAATTATTCTTTAGGATCCTGCACCTACCATGTGTTCTGTCATTGGTCCTAACATGAACCACGACAGCTGGACCATCGCCAGCCCCTCCCAGTAATTTATTTATCCACCCGGTCCACCTCATGCCAAACCCTGGCACCAGGGAGACAGCAAACCATTTGGTTTAGGCGGTCCTGGTGATTAAATTATACTATCGTCTTCCTGATTATATAATCCCCTACAACTACTGTCTTTTCCTACATGCATTCCCATCCTCCCGACTACTGGTTGGACTGCTCTTCCGGCTGCAATGAAGAGCAGTGTCCACTAGGGCTGACATTTCTGCGACTGATGCCCCAGCATTATCACCCAACTTGGCAATTTTGCTAGAACTCTCAGGAGGAGGCGTGGCCTTTCTTTTACTGGTTCCCCTAGAACTCCCCCTAACTTCAATAACCCAGCTACATGGCTCTTCCTGCTAATCTAATACTCTACCCTCAACATTTAGCCCGCTAACTGCTTGCTCAGTGGAAAGCAAACTCCTTTCACAATCGTCAATCACCCTCAGTGTTGGATCCAGATCTATAATGTGAGCTTCCAGAGTAGCAACATACTCACAGCTGTCACAGCGGTACTCACCCTGGACTTCTTGGTCCAGTAGTGCATACAAATGGCAGACTATGCACTGAAGAAAATTGCCAGTCATGCTGCCCATTATCCCGCTGCAACAGCAATGAAGATTAAATAAGAAAGGTTATTTAGATTGAAATAACAAATAAAGTAAGTTTGTTTACTTACCAGTTTTTCACTTCTGTTTTTAACTCGCACTCCGTTTACCCTCACTCAGTGAACCAAGATCAGGAGCTCTATAAAGAAATCAAAATAATACATGTCATCTGCAGTAGATCACTTACAGGAGAAATTCAAATAGCTAAAACCCGCTCCACCAGAGCGTCCAGTACCATGCTGTAGCTGGAAGGGAGTTCAGTCTCTGGTACCTATCTGGCACCTCTGGTAGGTTTCTATTGTACTGCAGGCTCAGGAGATCTGTGAATGAACAAACAGGTTTTCAACCAATTATGAGTAATTTTTGTTTTCAGGTTGAATTGAGTAATAAATCTTGGGTTGTTTTTTTTTTTTTTTTTTTTTTTTGTGGGGGGGGGGGTTGTATACTGCATTACTTGTAGCAAAAAAATTTAAGGATTTAGAAAAACTATTTTCATGTTTTCATGATTCAGTCGTAATAAATTCTATTGAAACCCTTGTACAGGCAAAAAACTCACTACACTCCTACATGAAACACTTGAGTGGTATGAGATGAATGAGATTTTTTGGAAGTGCTTCATATATTTTGATACCTCACAGCTGCAAAACTTAAATGGTGCTTGAACGACATCCTAACCAGCAAAAGCCTTAAAATCAAGAAGGTGATTAACTTTCTTATTATTGATGTTTTCTTTGCCACTCTGGGTCTTTATGGGCCCAAAATTAAAGCAGTGCGTATCTTGACCAGATAAATGAAAAAAAGATTATGGAAGGCAAATAGGGATGGTCTAAAATAAATGTAAGAGCTGTGGCAGTATGTTCATTGTAAAGTGGTTCTTTCACTACAAAGAGTAGCTTTCGACATAAAGGGAACAGTAAATAAAGACTTTTTTTTCAATGTATTGCTTTGTTTATTTTTCTGTGTTGACGAGATAAGTGATTTTATCAGCTCAGAGTGCACTTAGGTTTCTTTAGGCTATGTTCACATGGTGTATTTACAGGGCGTAATTACGCCCCGCAATTACGCCGTGTGACCGGGGGCGGGGCGGGAGCGGGGGACTGAGCAGGGGGTCGGCACTTCGCCGGCCCATAGACTTGAATTGCCAGCGGCGCGTATATGCCGCTAGTAATTCACATGCCAATTATCTCCCCGCCCGGCTGCTTCGCCGGGCGGGGAGAGGAGACGTAATCCATAGTTCTCTATGAGAACTGTGAATTACCGTAATGAATGGGCCGTTTTCGGCCCGTAATTGGCGCACTTTGGCGCGTAATTACGGACCGAAATACGGCCCATTTTAAGCCGTGTGAACATGCCTTTAGGGTAAAAATCTGCTTTCCCCTGCTGTTTGTCTTATCTGATAACAGGAATGAAGTCATCACAGAGGTTCGAACACAGAACTGCCAGCAGATTGAGAGCAGAGTTATTGGTCGCAGAAAATGACGCTGAAATAGAGATTTTTCTAAGTACTGAAACATAACCAAAACCTTACATATTTGGCATTGCCAGAATCGTATCGATCTGCAAAATACCAATGACGCATCATTTATGTTTTTACCGAAGAGTGAACGCTATGAAAACAAAACCCCTGCAAACATGGTGCAAGTATATCTTGTCATTTCACCCCACTTACAATTTTTTTTTCAGTGTCCCAGTATATTATATGGTATAGTCAATGGCACCATTAAAAATTACATCTTGTCTCACAAAAAACAAGCCCTTGTATTTTTATTAGGATGGAAAAAATAAACTTAGGGAAGTAAACATATACAAATATTTAGTGGCTGCCTATCTGACATACTTTAAAAGAGTAAAGTGTGCTTCATTTGTTTTAGTATCCAATATTTGGTGTGAAATGGCAAATCCCTTTGTTTTCCCTATCCACAAGCACTCTAGCACTAGCCTGGGTAGTACTGCTTTTGAAAGAAGGGTAGACAAGATTTAAGAGGAGGGTTTCTTGGAAACACAGAATGTGACTTCTGTGTTAAATCTCTTCATATTGACTGATGACGTTTTCAGGTTGATCAGATGTCACAATGTCCTAAAGAATGATAAACCATATCAGCAGGAATCAGTGGGAGCACTGAGGAAAAGACTGGAGCCATTATTGTGGATGAGCAAACTTGAACTGAAAACAAGCCACAGGCTAAAGGGATTGTCCGGTTGATTTTTTTCCATGCTTTTTAGGCTATTGCTGTCATTTTGTGTGTGCATATATGTTAGGAAGAGGAAAGGACATTAACGGAAGACTGGTGTAGAGTTAGAACGTCAGAGCACTTCATTCAAGGTACGAAGAGAGGGGAATACATTTTTTTACATTATTTTTAAAGGGTAGTAGTATCCTAAAGTACATGTACAAAAAAAAAAATTACTTGATAACCCCTTTTAACCAAGACTAATACCAGATAAAATAGCAGACACAACTGAAGGGAAGCATTTAGTATGGCAAATATTATCCAACTTATGGCCTATTGGAAGGGACTGTGGCGAGAAACACTAACTATAGGAATTTGTAATTAAGAAGAAAACACTCGGGGAATTAACAAGGGTTATACTGGCCAGTAGGAATATGCATAGGCACGTATAGTGGATTTTCTTATAGTTGGTCCCTAATCTTTATTAAGAGCAACAAAATAGTTTGCAGGTCATGGCAAATAACCATCCGTAAAATGTAAAAGACACAGCAAGATATATTGTGCAAATCCTGAAATAAAGATTTTGCCCAATAGGTCTCAGTCCTTACCCCAGAGGAGCTTTTAGGTGTTGAGCTTAGGTTAATTACAGAATTGCTAGTTTGGCGCCTACAAGATTGTTGCGACCTAGGAGTCAGCAAATGGGTTCTTCTGCATGGCATATTAGATGCCGTAAGTTTAGATGACAAAGAATTACTGGACAAAAGCGAGTTCCACTCTAAAAGGGTGATTCCAGAGATGTTGAGTGCCTTGAGGAAGAGTGGAAAGTTAGACCGCGATCTCAAAGTGGCGCTGATATCCTGATGACAAGTATGGAAGGTAATTGTGAAGCCCCCAAGTTTGCAAAATAGCTAGAAGGGGCCTGACCACTACTCATAAGCACCAGGGTTCTCATTATATAAATGTTTTTTCTAGTACTATTTTTATTTTCTCTATTTGTTTTAAATCGTCCAGATAAGCTTTCAAGATTTGGTGAGGTGCTTGAAACGAAACTCATTGCTGCAGGTCAGAGATAGATTGTTGCATTGAGGTTTGAAAGGCTCCTAATAAATAATTACGTGTTCCAGGGCAAGGTGGTACATGCAGATCCTTTTGCCAAGCTATCTTTTATATAATTTACAAAGTTATGCATGCCCTGCTCTGTTGACATTATGGGTAGCAGGGCTTTGGCATTCTGAGTGTCATTGAAACGTCAGGAACAGCACTTCAGGTGGTATTGGATTCACAGGGTTTGCAAGATCTGAGATGACTTTATTTTACCCGTCATTAACAGCATGTTCTCCAGAAGGTCTAGTGCAGTTTGTACTCCAGAATGAGGATCCAAGAATTGATGTTCATTCCCGCCCATGTGGATGGTTCATAGGGCTTCTGCGATGAGGGTGGAGGGACAGTTATATATGGGTTGAGGCTTCAGTATTCTACTTTTGTGCCTAGTTCATTGAATGCTCCAAAGCATTAGTAGAAGCAGGAAAGGCGACCTTGCTCTCTTATCAATGTCGAACTCGATGTCTGCCTCATGGCTGCTATACGGTGGCAGTCTGCTGCCCTAAACAGCCAGAGTAGCTGCACATTCAGTCGCCTTCTTCTCCCCATGATTTACCATTCTGCTGATTCATCACGGCTGGAAGAAAAGATACCTTAAAGGAGTTGTCTCATTACGAGCTTTCAGCCTGTCAGTGTCCCTGGTAAGTTGAACTGAGGGGCGTGCTTCTTGGTCTGTCTGTTCTGCTCCCTCTCCCCCCTCCCATCAGCACACAGGCAGCTACGTAACTTCTATACAGGGGGGGGGGAGGGGGTTTGCTCTCAGAGTTCACCCTGTGTGTGTCTGCCTAGGTCTGTTGCAGGAGAGGGCTGATCTATGAGTGTGAAGTGGTGTGCTAATAGAGCAGAGAGGATGCAAGTGTTCCTATATCCCCTGCTTAGCTTACAAGTCTCCACATCTCCAGCAACAACAAGGGCAGTGTTACTATACTCAGGATGTGTCCCTAATACAGGAGAACATAAAGTATTCACATGCCCCCTGATCTGTATAGTATTAGTATAGTCACAGTTCCAAAGACATATCATGATTATAGTAACAGACAGGGTCACTGCTGTCACATCTATCTGTGTAGAGAGCAGGAGGAAGCAGGCACACACAGGGTTAATCCAGGACACAGACGCCAGAGTCCTCCTCCCCCTCCTTCCACTACAGAAGCATTCTGTGCTGGAGGGGCTCTCTGCTCTGACCTGTCTTCAAAGGTGATGAGTCATTCAGACCTGACAGCCAGTAAGATAAGGATCAACAGGTCGGCTGCTATAGAGATTTGAGAAGCTGATGTAGTAATACTAACAGGGCTAGCTCAAAATCAGTAGGACATTTGTAATGAACATATATTGCAAAGCTGCTTGTTTTTTAAAGATCTTTAAATTAAAACCCAATCATTGTAGCGAGACAACCCCTTTAATACTACACTGTGGCTGTCCCAGAACCTCAGGAAGAGCAGTAAAATGTGCTTGCAGCATCCTGTCTGCTTCTTTCATATGGCACCTTCTGGCACTACATGTGGCTGCTTCAGTCCGATTATGGTACTAGGAGCAGTATGCTGCATCCTGATCCTGGCGAAGACTCTAAGGCCCGGTTCACACGGATTATTTCCGGCGTAATTGCGAGGACGGATTTCGCCCCGCAATTATGCCGGCAGCCGTGCAGCGGGGGCGGGGGGCCGACAGCTCGCCGGCCCCATAGACTGTCATTATCTACGGTGCGTACGCAACGTAAATAATTCACCGAGCGGGGAGGAGAGACGGAATCCATAGTTCTCTATGAGAACTGTGGATTACCGTAGTTACTGGGACAGATTGAAACCGTACTGCAGCGCAAATCCGGCGCACAGTACGGCTCCAATCCGCGCCCAAATAAGCCGTGTATACGAGGCCTAACAGGAGACAAACGGTTAACGATGGGCCCTGTTGCACTGGTCAGATGTGTAGGTTTCCTAAAGGCTCTTATACCCTTTTTAGGTCCATACACGTGGCCCTGTAAATGCTTTTCTGCATACTACCATCAATTTAAGTAGTTTGTTTTTTAAAATGAGGTGTTTGTAATACATAGAAGCCTCAAAGCTGCTGAATAAACAAATTTCTTCTTAAAACAATGAACAATTTAATTTGATATGCTTAGTAACAACTTGAAAAATAAAAATATACACTGCTCAAAAAAAATAAAGGGAACACTTAACACAAAGTAACTCCAAGTCAATCCCACGTATGTCAATCAGCACTTATTGTGAATCAATTTCTCCTGCAGCTGTTCAAATGGAACAGACAACAGGTAGAAATGATAGGCAATTAGCAAGACAACCCCTATAAAGGAGTGGTTCTGCAGGTGGAGACCACAGACCATTTCTCTGTTATCATCCTCCTTGCTTGTTGTTTTTGTCACTTATTTGCATTTTGTCATTCCTCTCACCCCTAGAGGTATACGTGAGGCGTTGTGTACAACCCACAAAAATTGCCAACGTGGTGTAGCTCGTCAAGGATGGCACAGCAATGCGAGCTGTGGCAAGGTTAGCACTGTCTGTCAGCACAGTATCCAGAGCATGGAGCAGGTACCAGGAGACGTGGAGGGGGCCGTAGGAGGGTGGCAACCCAGCAGCAGGACTGCTGCTTTCTCCTTTGTGCAAGTAGGAGCAGTGCCAGAGCCCTACAAAATGACCTCCAGCAGGCCACTAATATCCATATGTCTGCTCAAACTGTCAGAAACAAACTCCATGAGGGTGTTATGAGGGCCCGACGTCCTCAAGTTGGCATTTGCTAGAAAACACCAAGATTGGCAGATTCAACAGTGGCATCCTGTGCTCTTCACGGTTGAGAGCAGGTTCACACTGAGCACATGTGACAGTCAGGAGATGCCATAGAGAATGTTCTGCTGCCTGCAACATCCTCAAGCATGACTGATTATGCATTGGGTTAGTAATGGTGTAGGGAGGCATTTTTTTGGAGGATTGCACAGCCCTCCATTCGCTAGCCAGAGGTACCCTGACTACCATTAGGTATGAGATGAGGATGAGATCCTCAGACCCATTGTTAAGCTGTATGTAGGTGCAGTGGGCCCTGGGTTCCTTCTGATACATGACCATACTAGGCCTCACATGGCCTAATTGTGGCAGCAGTTCCTGCAAGATGAAAGCATTGATGTTATGGACTGGCCTTCCTGTTGCCCATACCTGAATCCAGTTGAGCATATCTGGGACATCAAGTCTTGTTCCATCCACCAACGCCATGTTGCACCACAGACTGTCCAGGAGTTGACTGATGCTTTAATTCAGATCTGGGAGAAGATCCCTCAGGAGAACATCAGGAGCATGCCCAGGTGTTGTAGAGACGTCATAAGGACACGTGAAGGCCACACACACTACTGAGCCTCATTTCCTTGTCTTGCGACATTTCCACTAAAGTGGGATAAGCCTGAAATTTGATTTTCCACTTTGATATTGAGTATCATTCCAAATCCAGACCTCCATGGGATATTAATTTTGATTTTTATTGATCATTTTTATATTTTATTATTCTCAACGCATTCCACTATGTAAGGAAGTATTCCAGTTGCAATTCTTTATTCATTAATTGAGATATAGGATGTGGTATTTTAGTGTTCACTTTATTTGTTTGAGCAGTATATTTATTATGTCATTGATTTTATGAAGGCTTTCTTTATATATAGACAAGTGGAAACTGGATATTGCTTTTCTATCACATACGTATTTACCATTTTATTTGAATAATGTATGACTTGTCGTTGTGGGAAACCTGAAATTGGCTCCTATTTTTAGAAGGACATTCCCTTAGACGAGGATTTTTATATACAGGTGATGATGATGATGCTTTGCTGGTTTCATAGCTACCATTTTACCTCTATGGGAGTTGGGAAAACCATGGAACACAGCAAGTAACCTTTTTGCCACCTCCTCTGTTCTGTCTCTGCCTGTAAATACCTCCCAGCAGGATGCGGTATAGAGGTCTCAAATTCTGGAATTAGGTCGAAAGGTTGTACCCTCATACTTCAAACATGCATAGCATACAGTTGGGGCCAGAAATATTTGGACAGTGACACAAGTTTTGTTATTTTAGCTGTTTTCAAAAACATATTCAGAACTAGAATTATATATATATAATATGGGCTGAAAGTGCACACTCCCAGCTGCCATATGAGAGTTTCCACATCCAAATTGGAGAAAGGGTTTCGGAATCATAGCTATGTAATGCATTGCCTCCTCTTTTTTAAGGGACCAAAAGTAATTGGACAATGGACTCTTAAGGGCTGCAATTAACTCTGAAGGCGTCTCCCTCGTTAACCTGTAATCAATGAAGTAGTTAAAAGGTCTGGGGTTGATTCCAGGTGTGTGGTTTTGCATTTGGAAGCTGTTGCCGTGACCAGACAACATGCGGTCAAAGGAACTCTCAATTGATGTGAAGCAGACCATCCTGAGGCTGAAAAAAAAGAACAAATCCATCAGAGAGATAGCAGACATGCTTGGAGTAGCAAAATCAACAGTCGGGTACATTCTGAGAAAAAAGGAATTGACTGGTGAGCTTGGGAACTCCAAAAGGCCTGGGCGTCCACGGATGACAACAGTGGTGGATGATCGCCGCATACTTTCTTTGGTGAAGAAGAACCCGTTCACAACATCAACTGAAGTCCAGAACACTGTCAGTGAAGTAGGTGTATCTGTCTCTAAGTCAACAGTAAAGAGAAGATTCCATGAAAATAAATACAAAGGGTTCACATCTAGATGCAAACCATTCATCAATGCCAAAAATAGACAGGCCAGAGTTAAATTTGCCGAACAACACCTCAAGAAGCCAGCTCAGTTCATGAAAAGTATTCTATGGACAGATGAGACAAAGATCAACCTGTACCAGAATGATGGGAAGAAAAAAGTTTGGAGAAGAAAGGGAACGGCACATGATCCAAGGCACACCACATCCTCAGTAAAACATGGTGGAGGCAACGTGATGGCATGGGCATGCATGGCTTTAAATGGCACTGGGTCACTTGTGTTTATTGATGACATAAGAGCAGACAAGAGTAGCCGGATGAATTCTGAAGTGTACCGGGATATACTTTCAGCCCAGATTCAGCCAAATGCTGCAAAGTTGATCGGACGGCGCTTCATAGTACAGATGGACAATGACCCCAAGCATACAGCCAAAGCTACCCAGGAGTTCATGAGTGCCAAAAAGTGGAACATTCTGCAATGGCCAAGTCAATCACCAGATCTCAACCCAATTGAGCATGCATTTCACTTGCTCAAATCCAGACTTAAGACGGAAAGACCCACAAACAAGCAAGACCTGAAGGCTGCGGCTGTAAAGGCCTGGCAAAGCATTAAGAAGGAGGAAACCCAGCGTTTGGTGATGTCCATGGGTTCAAGACTTAAGGCAGTGATTGCCTCCAAAGGATTCGCCACAAAATATTGAAACTAAAAATATTTTGGTTGGGTTATGTTTATTTGTCCAATTACTTTTGAGCTCCTAAAATGGGGAGTGTTTGTAAAGAAATGTGTACAATTCCTACATTTTCGATCAGATATTTTTGTTTAACCCATCAAATTAAACGTTACAATCTGCACTTGAATTCTGTTGTAGAGGTTTCATTTCAAATCCAATGTGGTGGCATGCAGAGCCCAACTCGCAAAACTTGTCACTGTCCAAATATTTCTGGCCCTAACTGTATATTGTGGATGGATCTATATGAATGTATTGAGTAGAAGCTGTACTCCATTGCCTAGTACAATACAAGATGGAATTATATGTTTCCATTATGACTTCTAGCAATTTAAAATAAAAAAAATGAAAACATAAAAAAAAACAAGTTTTGTTTTACAGACTTCTAAGTAGTAAAAGTTAAACCAACTACATAGGACAGAGCCTTTAACTATGGCTGATATTAAGTTGCGGTTACTTGCTTTTGACAAATTCTACACACTTTTAGCTTTGTTCACTTTTGTATTTTTATCTGTTAATATTGTAGGAGCTCCTAATACTGCTGAACTGAAGATTTGTAGAGTTAACAAGAATTCCGGGAGTTGCTTGGGAGGTGATGAGATATTTTTACTATGTGATAAAGTACAAAAAGGTACAGTGATTTTATATTTTTCTAACGTATTTTTTTTTGCTAATGCCACTGAGCTGCAGAGTCTCGTACACATTCATCAAAGCTCTGCTTCTTATGGACTCTCCCTGCTCTCCCCCTTTTAGTTTGGGTTCAGTTTTAAGTTTTTTAAGTGCCTATAACCTTCACTAAACTTGTCACTACTTCCTCCACAGACATGTCTGCCCCTCACCTCCTGTCTCTTTCCCCCTCCTTGTAGATTGTAAGCCCTCGCGGGTAGGGTCCTCTCTCCCTCTGTCGTGCCAATTGTCATTATCCCTTATCACTGTACTCGTTTGACTTATGTAATGTATTTAAACCCCTCGAATGTACAGCGCCCTGGAATCAATGGCGCTTTAAAATAATAATAATAATAAAAAAGTTGCATATACAGCCTCCCTTTCTTCCCTTCTGCTGTCTGAGTGTGGATGAGAGGGAAAAACTGGACTGTAGATAGGGGAAAAAAGCACACATACAAGGCATTTTGCAGGAGGAGGAATCACAAAGCTTTTATAAATTTAGAGAGAAAAGAGAGCATGCATAGCAATTTCTAGACTTAAACATGCAGACTCCACATACAGCATGTGTTCGGCTATGTGTACACTGCGGTGGATTTTCGTCGGATTCAGTATTTTGCCTCTGCGGAAAATCCGACTGTACCCAGCGCTGTGTAGACCTCAATAGAAATCTGTGATGTAGTCTGCACAGCACAGCTTTTTTTTTTTACTAAGGGGTTACCTAAACCGCCGGCCGTCTGGTGGAATATAGAACATGTTGTATATTCCTCCTGATTTGCAAGGCTCACTGAGTCACCTGAATTCAGAATTGCTGCATCCAATGGATGGTGCTGGAGTGTTTCCATAAGCCTTTGAAATATGGTATTTCATGGTGATATGGCATACATTTTTCAAATGGGAATGCACTGTTTATATACCTAGTGCAGTACCTGAATGCACAGTGTGTTACACTGGTGGGACTGGGCTACTGAGCATATGTGACCACCAGCACTGGAATTTCTTGAAGGGAACCAAGAAAACACTAGGTGGTGACATAAGTTTGTTCCAACAATATTTAGAGTACATTATAGTTGGAATTCCTCATATTTTGCATGACCTAACCTAGAAAATCAATTCGTAAATACAGAATTCTGACTAGTTGTCTTTTTTATCATTTACGGTAGTTTAAAGTTGCTGTCCCATGAATAAATATTATTTTTGTGTTAGTTCAGACCAAACATTATGTTTTTCTAAAATCACTAACTTGTCTAAATATTGCATATTTGTCATGGGATTCCTTTAGTAGTTTAATTTCCTGTCAAAATGTTTATTTTATGTATTGATTGCTGATAATTAAAAATCTGCTTCAGATTTGCCATTTCTTACTGACTGACCTGCATAGTAACTAAAAAAGGAAGTCCAACTGAGTTGCTGGGCATGTTTAACTACCAACTCAGGAGACACATTATGTGAATGCTCTGAGAAGGAGTAATGTACACACATGGATGAAATTGTTGGTATCATTCTGTTGAAGAAAGAAAAGACTACATTGGTCAGAGGAATAACTTGAAACTGTCAAAAATAATAAAATATAAATTTACTAAAAATCAAGTAAACAAAAAAACGGACATTCCGTTTTGGTTTGGGGTTCAACCGAAAAAAAGGAAATAAAAGACTGAAAGTAATTTGATAGTAGAGACATGTTAAACTACGTTGTATCTTGTAATTAACAAGTTTAAGTGTCCTTAAACTTGTAATCGGTCAGTTCGCCTATTTGAAGGGTGAAAACAAGTCCCTGTGCTGTTTAGCACTATAGTATGTACCACACTGATTATCAACCAAAGGAAGCTGAGGAGAGAAGCGTCTCAGGAGATTAGAAAGAAAATTATAGACAAATGTGTTAAAGGCAAAGGATATAAGACCAACTCCAAACCGCTTGATCCTGTTACTACAGTTGCACATATTAGTCAGAAGTTTATTGGATTGTAGCCAACCTCCCCGAACATCGCTCCATGTGAAAAATTGACAAATTGAAAAGCCAGATAATACGAATGGTAACCAATGGCAACGCCTGGCAATTACGGAAATTCATAGCTCTCATTGAGAGCAATGAACACCCAACGGTTTCCCCGGGGAGAGTTAGTCAATGAGAACCGCCTGTCAAGTGGTTTAGAAGTAGGCGCTGGAAAGCGCCTTCTTCTAAAACAACCGGTGTATTGTGGCGCGTACAGTACACGATGCTATACGCCATGTGTACATACTTTAAAGATTCTAGGACAATGTCCTTTGGACAGATGAGACAAAACTGGAGGTTAACAAGTTCTATAAGCTCTATGTTCACAGATGCAAAAATTAATGTCAAGTAATGAAGCGTACAAAGAAAAGAATATTGTCCCTACTGTGAAACATGAAGGAGGCCTGGTCTTGTTTTAGGGCTACTTTGCTGAATCTGGCACAGGTTGTCTAGAATCTATGCTAGGCACAATAACATCTCAAGACTATCAAAGCATTCTTGGGAAAAGTGTGCTGTCCCGGGTCATAAAACCTAGTCTCCGCTGCAAGTCATAGGTCCTCCTTCCCTGGATGCTAACCCAAAACACAGCTAAAACATATAAGAATGGCTAAAAGCAAAGTATTTAACTATTTTTGAAGTGGCTTCTATGATCTCTGATCTATTCCTATTGAACATCTATGGGAGGAGCTACAACATGCAGTCTGGAGAAGGCACCTTTTACACCTGAGACAATTAGAGCACTTTGCTCCTGAGGAGTGGCCAAATTATGGACAGGTGCAGAATTCTCATTGAGTGTTTTTAGAAATCATTTGTTTACAGTGATTTATCTCAAAAGGTTGTGAAACAAAATATATTTCTTTCTGGGTACAATCATTTTTGTCCAGGCAAATTTCTTATTTTTTGGTCCAGCTACAATTCAAAAGCAATGTCCTGATTTTCATTAGTTGATTTTCAGTAAATTTATTATCACTTTTGTCGGTTTCAAGTTTTCAGAGATCATTGTGGGTTTTTCTTTTGTTAACAGAAGGGTACCAACAATTTTGTTTTATGTTTGTCATCATTTATTTGTGGGACAGGATATAATTCAGTTTCCCTGCCTTATATAATGGGTAATATTCTAAGAAAGGGGAGCTCGTTGCATTCACAGTGGTATTTTGCTATTTAAGCTGAATGCCCCTTTTTGCTTCTCAGAGATGGAAAAATTATAACGCGATCATTAAGTGATGGTATAACCTAGTGTTATTACATGACATTAGAATGAGAATACCCATTTACTGATTTCCCCCAGTACTGCACTGCAATGAAAACCATATTGAAATATCTGTATTTATGTTGTTCTGTTTGCTATAAAAAAGAAAACAAAGGTATATTGAATGTAGAAAAAGTGTTTTGTGTAGAAAATGTAGAATTCTGTTTTCTACAAGATAAAATTGCATTAAGTGCAAAGAGTTTTAAAAAAAACCGTATAAAATAACTTATATATTTTAATTTCCCAGAAGACATTGAGGTTGTTTTCGCACATGGAAAGTGGGAAGCACGGGGGTCATTTTCCCAAGCAGATGTTCACAGACAGGTAGCTATAGTCTTTAGGACACCCCCGTACCAAGATCAAGAAATCCGGCAGCCTGTGAAAGTCCAGATGCAGTTGAGGAGGCCATCTGACAAAGAAGTGAGCGAGCCTATGGAGTTTCAGTATCTACCATATGAAGGTATGTTGACAAATTTTAGAGATTATCAAATTTATTTCCCTCTTTTTTTGGATCAGTAGAATAAATTAACGCTTTTGTTGCCATAAAAATATTTATGCTTTTTAAACAACAAATCAATGTAACATAGGAACATAGAATTAAGGAAATAATAGATAGATGTAGACCTACTTCCAAATTTGAAGCACAATGTCGTAGTTGTATCTGGCCACCTTAAACTGTTCTACAGCAGCTACACAATCTGCTTCCAGCTGATCTGCTCGGTCTATTCCTGGAGAGACAAACAGAATTTATAGTAAAACCACGAATATTTCAGCATTCGTCCTTCTCACCTCCTTCCCCTAAGGAGTGTACTTTTGCGGTCATGCTGCCCTTAATCTCTGACTCTCTCTACCAAACCCCTTTTCCTTCATAACGATAATATTTTAGGTCCAAAATAAACAAGTGTTTAATTAGAGGGTTTTTCTCACTACAGAGATTAGCTTTCAACATAAAGGGATTGTTAAATGAAGACCCTTTTCTAAATACATTGCCAATAGATTATACTTAAATCATGAGATAAGAGACATTTTATCCGCTATGTGTGCACACAGGTTTCTGTGGTAACCTGCATACCAGACAGATGTCTGTTATCTGATTAGCTGACAGAATATAGAACAGGGAGTGACATCACCCCAAGGGACCAATAGACAGGACTGAGTGCCGAGTGAATTAATTAGATTTAACAAGATTAGCTTGCAGTAAACAAAAGGTACATGTGCTGTGAGGACTGAAAAGCATGGCATTATTTATAATCCTATTAAAGATAACAATCTCATGTTTGAAGTTATCATATGCTAATCACTACTGTAGAACTACCCACAGCCTAAGGAGACCAAGTGAGAACAAAACTGCCTGTGAGTCAGTGGAACAGTGTTCTGAGAAAACCCCTTCAACTCTTTGACTTACACTGACCATAACATCTTGCAGGCAGTAGGGATGCCTTGAAGTTGATGGCAGCAGTAGTTGAAACTTCCTGAGGGTATTGCTTTCAGTATGATAGTGACTGAGATTTGTGGAGCAGTAGTCGTAGCCAAATGCTGCTCCACCAATCACAGTACAGGCACATTGAAAGCAATGTCCTCAGAAAGATCCAACTGCTGCTGCTTGTTCTGGGCTTAGGCTGCCCCCAGTGTTGTACATACTGCTGTTAGCAGTGGGTAGAAAACAATTAAAAAAAAAAATAGTACTCGTAGGGCCACTTGGCTGTACTCAGTGAATCAGTGGGGGAATCCTGAACACTGCTACATTCAAAATAGAGACTTTTGGGGGGGACCGTTGTTGAGATGGGGCCTAGACTTGAGGTTGAGCTTGCACCTATTATATATTAATGTAATAGTCTATCCATAAGTCATCAGTGTGTGAGATGAAGCAACGCCTTGAAAATGACTTGAACTGGAACATAAGGGGTGGATTTGCAATCTTACAGAAAGAGTTAATGTATTTCCTGGGATGGGTTTAATGCCTTGCTCTTAGAATAAACCAGATTTGTGCTCCACTGGGTGTGTTGTTTCTCACTGATGCTACTTGCAGCTTTTCTCCTTCCACCACTTATCTAAATACATACAGAATCAGAAATGCAACTTTCTAATTTTGCGTTAAGACTTCAAAGTAAAGCTGTGCCCTGCATATTTCAATTAGAACATTGAACCTGCAGTAATTTTAAGTATAATATAGCATTTCAGCTCTAGTTCTAATATTTTGATCGCAGCAGTGTTCTTCATACCTTACATATTTCACACATAAAACGTAGATTCAACTAAATTTTATGGTATTTTTTTTTTTGTGTGATCGAACTGAAATAATGCTTTGTCTTGTATTATGTCCAGGTGATCTTCACCATATTGATGAAAAAAGAAAAAGAACTTTGGAAAGTTTTAAGCACATTGTGAAAAAAAGCCCTTTTGCTGGTAAGCATACATTACTGCAATTGCTACTTTTCATTGTGTTTATGAACACGTTGATTAAGTGAATTTGGCAATTTTTTGGGGAATATGACTATTTTCAATAGTTAATAAGTATTGATACCACCACACAATGTGTAACCTCCTTTGCAGGTGCTCCACATTGTTTTAGGAGTCTGAGATCTGTGAACAAGGCAATCTGATCTGGAATCATTTTTAGGGGGCTTCCTCTGAGGTCTTAGTATCTTTATATACAAGAGGATATTTGTCTGGGGGCTATAAATTTCACACAGTGTGCATATGATAAGGTTAGCTGTACGCAGAGGTTTGGTGTGGGCTCGTCAGCAAGGGGTATCATTATTCAGGAGATTTGTTTGATCTGATTGCATGTTGGAGTTTTCAAAAGAGGGTTCATATTTACTATTCTAATTAAATTTCATTATGGGCATAGGATATGGAAAGAAAATTGTGCTTTTTATTCTCTTATTCACAGAAGCAATGATGCAGTACATGAAGTGATGCTTAAATTTTAATGGAGTCCATGAGGGTTTCCGATCTGATTTCTGTTGTTTTGACTTGGAAAAAAGCATTGTGCTGTACCATTCTTCCTGTCAAATCTGAAGTAACTGCCAACACAGGCTCCAAACAGAGCCTCTAATGGCTGTGTGATGAAATATTTATTTTCGTATTCTCTATAACTTATCGTTTCACAACGTTCCTAAATGCGATTTTAAATACTTTTAAAGGGTGAAGTTGTTAAAATAGGGAGATTTATGGGATGTCTAACATGTAGGCTATGCAAATCCATGTCAGTACTGAAATGGTCCATTAAAAAAACCTGTGTTGCCAATTTTCCTGAAAATTGAAAAATATTGCTATTAAGCATATATGCCTCCTAAATGTGCTTTTACCCAGTACGGTTTTATGCAGTCTTTAGTGCATTTTTTTCAGTTGCAGTACTACAGAGCAATTAAACTGCCTTTATTACCAGAAAGCTTCTTTGGGTGCTTTCACATACGAAGTTTTGGCGCAGTTTTAACTGCGTTCCAATTATGTTCCTATATGACCATCAAGCGCTTTTCACTTATCTTAACTGCTTGGAAAGGGAGTAATCAATTAGTATGTTTGTACTCCACAAGACTTCAAACACAGTAATGAATTAATTACTTCAAACACCTTTCCGAACAAATTGGACAACTAAAAGAATTTTGGTGGCAATAAAGGCGGTTTAAGGGTGCTTTCACGCATTGCAGTTTTAACTGCGCTCCAGTTAAACTGCTTTTATTACCAGCAAGCTTCTTTCAGCTAATTAATCTAAATTGTTAGGAAAGGTGTTTCAAGTAAGTAATCAATTACTGTGTTTGAAGTCTTGTGGATTACAAACATATTAATTGATTAGTCACTTTCCAAAAAAGTTTAGATAAATGAAAAAAACTTGCTGGTAATACAGGCGGTTTAATTGGAGCGCAGTTAAAACTGCACCAAAACCTCGATGTGTGAAAGCACACTTTAAGTTATATGAACTGTTTTGCAAGGTGTTACAAGGGAGTAATCAAAAATTGTGTTTCAAGTCTTTAGGATTTTAAACAAAGTAATTCATTACTTGTAACACCTTGCAGTACATTTTAAATAACCAAAAGACGCTTGCTGGTCATGAAGCCATTAAATTGCTGTGTAGTACTACAAGTGAAAACACCCACCAAAAAATGCCACAAAATCGTACTGCGTGAAAGCACCCTTGCGTCTTAAAAAAATGAAAATGTAATTAAAAAAATTAAACCAACAAAAAACAGACATATATGGTTTGTTATTAACTAACTGTTTGTGTGGTATGACCATCTTCCATACAACAGGCACTAAAGTGTTTTAACAGCAGGACAGCTTCAAGTGACTAAGATAAACATATACGTTGCTTGCTATAATAATACCTGATTAATGGTATTAATCTAGGTTCCACGGGTTAAGCTGCTAAAGTGCATGTTTTGATTACTTCTTGTAACCAACTGTGTTATCCACCTCTTTGGCAATATTACGGTCTGAAACTGTTACATGCTCAGCTTTCAGAAAGGCTTATGGGAGAAAAGAAAGGACTCTGCAGTGCCCCCTATGAGATTTAGCCAAGCCACTTCTGACTCACTGAGCCAGGCAATTTGAATGACAATAAGTTATACCAAATATTTATCTGCAGCTGTCTTTTCTCCTCATCGGTGCAGAGAAGAATACAGGTTGACTAGATGAGAGGCTAGAAATGTAACTTAAAAGGGGTAACATTCCTCTTTATGGAAGCACACCATGTGTGGTGACTTATAAACCTTGGTCATCCACTGAAATTTAACCCCTTAAGGACCCGGCGTTTTTTTTTTTTTTTGTTGACACGTTTGTTTTTTCCCTCCCCGCCTTCCCAGAGCCATAACTTTTTTATTCTTCCACCTACACAGACATATGAGGGCTTTTATTTTGCGGGGCAAGATGTACTTTCTAATGGTGTTCACTGTACTATAGAATATACTGGGAAACCGCAAAAAAATTCCAAGTGGGACAAATTGTGAAAAAAAAAACGTATTTTTGCTATGTTTTGTGGGTGTTTTGCTTTTACAGCGTTCAATCTTTGGTAAATATAATGTGTTATCTGTATTCTACAGGTAGATACGCATCCGGCAATACCAAACATGTAGGGTTTCCTTTATGTTTTGATACCATGAACAAATTCCAAACTTTTTCTATTTTTGAAATTTGCACCACGGCGCCATTTTGTGCGACCAATAACTTTTTTGTACTAACACCTACGGACGTCAGGGCGCATTTTTTGCAGGCTGAAGTGTACTTTTTATTGCTAGCAGTTTGGAATGCATGCAACCTTTTTGATCACTTTTATTCCATTATTTAAGTGACGTAAAATGACCAGAAAATGCAATTTTGGCGTTTGGATTTTTTCTTCTTCTACGGTGTTGAGCGTACGGTATAAATGATGTTATATTTTTATAGATCGGACTTTTTCGGACGCGGCGATACCAAATATGTGTAACTTTTTTATTATTTTATTGTTTTTATTTGTAAAACGGTGTAAGAGGGGTGAACTTTGAATACTTTTTTTTTGTACTTTAAAACTTTATTTCTTTTTTTTTTTTTTACTGTAAAATTGAGTCCACCTAGAGTGCTTGACCACTAGGTGGCGAGATCGTTAATACAGTATAATGCATTGCATAGACTATGCATTAGACTGTCCCAAGATGGCGGTTTCCCCACTTCCTGTCTGCGGCCGGAAGTGGGTCAAACCAGGACATGGCAGTGACGGGAGCGTTCACAGGGCTCCCTGCTGCCATGTCCGGGCGTCGGTTCATGGCACGGCATCTGAATAGTTAACCAGCGCGGGTGGGCAACGCTCCCTGATCACGCTGTAACACCCGCCTGCTGTGCGGGGGGGGTCGCGGAGCGATCCCCCTGCAAGGCCCCTTAGGGACCCTGGGACGTATGAGTACGTCCAGGGTCCTTAAGGGGTTAAATATATTCACAAAAGTCTCGTGGGGAATGTTAGGACTCACCAGTGCCACCTATACTGTGGTTTTAAAGCATGTTAGACGAAAAGAACCGCCAACATAGACATTAACTCCTTAACTAGTGTTGAATGATTATTATCGACAAAGTTGAAATTGGCACGGTTTTTATCTTGATCGGATTTTTTCGATCACGCGATATTTTAGGTTAAAATCTGCGCATAATCTATTAATATCGCGCCTGTCCTGTCATTTTGGCGGCCAGCAAATCAGCTTAGAGAATAGAGCAGGGTGAGCTGGGTGTGCGACATCATGACTGGGATGTGTATGGTTGTGATTGGCTGGAAAAATCACATGACCTCGTTTTACATAGAACAGCCCTTCCTGTTCATGATCAGTGTGTGTCTGTGTATCATAAGAGCAGGACGTGTGCTCGGTCTCTCTCAAAAGAGCTCACCGAAACTGTTTTCCTTGTTCACACAGACAACTTTGATTTTTGCTGTGAACATTAGAAGTTAGGTTGATTATTGTTTTTCAGTTTTTTGTTACTTTGGCTGAGAATTTTAAAGGAACATCTAGCGCTGTACAGCCGGGAGGGGGGGTGGGGTGGGCGAACACAGACAGACAGGCTGGCAGGCAGGTTTTTGAAAGGAGAGGGGATAATTGTGCAGCCCAGACTCTGCTTTGACCCTGCATTGAAATGGGTTTTTATTAACAGTTTTTGGCCAGTTTTTGGTGAAATATTAGCTGTATTTTGCAGCTGTACTTTATATTAGGATACAAAATCTTTTCTAGTAACTGCAGTGTATTTTATTGGTGCAAAACTCACCTTTTATTTCTGTACACGATTTAATTAGGTTTTTTCTCACTTTGGCGCAGCTCAGTTTTGTTCAAAGAACCCACTTTGTTCTTTCAATAGGATACAGACTTTTCTAGTCACCGCAGGTGTATTTGTAGGTGCAAAAACCGCGTTTTATTATCTACACAATTTAATTACGTGTTTTTCACTTTGGCGCAGCCCAGCTTTGTTCAAAGACATTTTTTACTTACAATAGGATTACAGAACTTTTTAGTTACTGCAGGGAATTTTATAGGTGCAAAAAACCCCGTTTTATTATCCGTACACAATTTAATTTTGGTTTTAGTTCACTTTGGTGCAGGGGCCCTTTTTGTTGAAAGCCCATCTTGTACTTACCCTACAGAAATTTGCTAGTAATTGTGTGTTTTTCATAGGTGCAAAAAACCCCTTTTATTACCAGTACACAATTTAATTATGTGCTCTTCACTTTGGCGCAGCCCAGTTTTGTTCAAAGCCCCACTTTGTACTTACAATAGGATACAGAACTTTTCTAGTCACCGCAGGTGTATTTCATAGGTGCAAAAACCACCTTTTATTATCTGTATACATTTCAAATAGGTGTTTTTTTTACTTTGGTGCGGCCCAGTTTTGTTCATAGAGCCACCTTGTACTTAAATTTGAATACAGAAATTTTGTAGTTACTGTTGGTGTATTTCATTGGTGCAAAAACCACCGTTTGTTATCCGTATAACTTTTAAATAGCTGTATTGCACGTGGTGCGGCCCTAGTTTTTTTCAAATAGCCACGTTGTACGACAATTCTGCTAGAAAAATTTTCTAGCAACTGTTCTCGTTTGTCATTGCTGCAAAAAACGCAATTTCTCATCCGTGTAACTTCTGAATAGTTTTATTGTGCTCGTTGAATCTCAGTTTGGCGCAGATAGCGCACTTGTATGATAGTTTGTTGAAAACTATCAATTCCTAGTCCTACTGGGCAGTTGTAAATCCTTGGGACTGAAGGAAGAACACTGTTGATTTTGTCTTATGGTCCATAAGGGCACCTGTGTGGGTTTTTGGGTCATGCTGCAGTCCAGGACAATGTCCAGTTTAACTGAAATGGTGGTTGAAAGACTCCTTTTTCCAGCACTTTTTAATCTGTGGGTCAGTCAGGTTTAAGGGTCATGCTGCGTTCCAGGAACGGGATATTAAATGTCCAGTTCAAGTAAAATGATAGTTCAAATCATACTGCCTTGTTGTGGATGTTAATTCCAGCTTCTCCAGCCCTGTTTGGGTGTAAGAATAAAGGTGTTGTTCCTCTCCCATAGACTTTAATGGTCATCGGCGATAATCTATTATCGACTATCGGAAATCGTCTTGATAATTGCCAATATCGACTATCGACCCGATGACTATAGTCAACGTAATCGCTCATCACTATCCTTAATGACTGTCCACCGACTATAGACGGCGCACGGTGCATATCTCCTTTCTGAATGTCTGTTCAGTCAGCCCTGGTTACCTGGAATAGCCCCAGGGCTGTCTATATAACAAGCCTGCAGTCAGAGCACACTGTGTGCTGACCTAACTAATTTGAGGAACCCCAAAAAGTTCTGCACCATCCAACTTAACATTTTTTTACTTTTATTGTATATCCGTGTTAAAAATAGTGCAATCAGTATAGGTAAAAAGATCTGCTCATGTCTATGCTTACACATTTCAGGCTGTAAATAGCCCTTGTTCATAGCATATCAGCTTACTTACAATAGTAAGTTTAAAAGCAAAACACACCACTATTGTCTTCACCTAAAAGAGGGTGGTGCTCCTTAGTATTTGTTCTCGACATATTTCCTCTGCAGCGGAAACCACATTGATTAATAAATATACATAAGATCGCTCCTAAAGTTTAATCCTTGGATGCCTTGTTTCTAAATTTAAGATACAAAATGCCTCTCGATTAACTAATGTTTGTCTCCAGTCCCCTGCCTTTTTTGGTTTAAATACGTGTTCTGAACCATAAAAAGAAAAATACTATAACTCCTCTTTGTGTTTTTCTTAACAAAATGCTTTAATGCGCCAGAAGAGTTTGTATATTTACCTTTTATAGCTGTTATATGTTCAGAAATTCTAGTTTTAATTTTTCGTATCATGCATCCTATGTATGTTAATTCACATTGCAAACACTCAATAGCATATACTGCATGGTCTGTATCACAATTAACATAGCTATGTATATCAATTTTTTTCCTTTTATCACTATCCCAAAATTTATAGAAAGAATATCAATCGCACAACTCCAAATGCTTCTTTCTTTATATTTATTCAAAAACAATGGTATGCTTCAATCAATATTGCATTATTTAAGCTTCACACAGTGTTGCAATTGAATATGCACAAGACCACGTGACATTTCTATGGTGACCTTTTTCAAACTTGTAATACATTTTTTTGATTCTTATGGATTTTTATATGTTTATTTGTAGTGACATCAAAAGATATAATAAGATATATGTCAGTGAATTCGGGGAAAAAAGATCACCAAATCAATATTACATCAGTATAGATTCAATAGAATAGCATATCAAATAAAATAAGATGGATCAAATAGATTATACCTAAGAATTAAATATAAATCAAATATACATGAATAGAAATCAAACTATGTTCCAAAATAAACTTTCAAGTAACTAGACAATACTTAGTGACATTATATGGTTATATGACAAATATGTATTGTACAAAAAGACATGTTTAGGATGCTTACCATAAAGCAGAGAGAATCGAATAGAAGTAAAATAGTAACCGGCCTCAGCTTGGGACAAGGAACATTGCACGCCTAGATGGAGTTCACGCCGTCCTTAAATACCTGCTGCGCAAATGCGAAAAACTCGCACTAGCGAGACGGGTGTTATCTTAGTGTCCCAAAATTGGGACCTTTTTGGGTATAGTGACACATTACAGTGTGTCCCCCCCCCAGAGGGAATCGTCCTTTTTGGCCAAATATTTTACCTTTGGGGGGATACTTTGGCATATACTTGGCGAAAGCATGTCTCCTAATGTACATTTGCGTTTATCAATACATGACACTTCATTTGCTATAATTTTTGACAGGGTGTCATCTTATGTTAACAAAGTGAGATGTTTTGTTTTTTTTGTTCATAAATAAAAAAGGATCATTCCAAATGGTTAACTCCCCAAAATAAATAAAACGTCCTCTGCTTTTTTTTTAGCATCCACTTCGGATATCTACTTTGTTTAAAGCGTTTATTTTGTCTACGTTTTCTTCATATCCATTTTTTTTGTTCTTCACGCTTTTGGCTCGCAATTGGGGATGGCAACTATCTGCTCTCAACAGTGTGTTGCTCGTCAACGGTTTTCGGTATAGGCCAATATTTATGAGTGCCTTTTGTATCCCCTTTTAATAAGAGATCCAAAAAGGTACCTGTAATTTTATCAAAATAACCTGTGAATTTTAAATTATTTTCATTTACATATTGCATAAAGGACAAGAAGATAGATGACTCGATTTTATCCTTCCATATTATTAAGTCATCCATATACCTGCTGTACCAGACTATGGATTCGATAAAGGGGTTATTAATGTTGTATCCATCCATCTTCTCCCATGCAGCCATATAAATATTCGCTAACTAGGGCAAAAACGTAGATCCCATCAGAGCACCTGTTTCCTGAAAATAATAAAAATGATCGAATTTGAAGTAATTATGTTTAAGAAGAAAATAATACCCATTATTAAAAAAATTAATAGTTCTTCTGTAAAACAATGATGTTTCAAAAAATATTGTATCACTTGAATGGCAGTCTGATGGGGTATACCAGAGTATAAATTAATCACATCGCAGGTTGTCCACGTGAATGATTCTTCCCAAAAAAATGGTCCAATCTTTTTAGTACTGATGTGTTGTCTGAAAACCAGGTACATTTTTTACCCATGGCTGCAAGCATTCATCTACCCCTTCTCTTAAATTGGAAGTTATAGATCCTATACATGAGACGATAGGTCTCATAATGGGACGAAATAAGTTCTTATGTACCTTAGGTACCCTGTAAAATATAGGTAATATCGGGTTTTCAACCATTAAATAGTCTATTTCCTTGTTGGTGATGACACTGTTCTCCTTCCTGTGATAACCTTTTCAGTTTTTCTTCAAACATTTTTGTAGGGTCACCCGGTATTCGCCACGAAAGCTGATACCTACTTCAAGTATAGTTCAGAGTACAATACGATTGTACGCCTCACCCCCCTCCCCCCCTATCTGCTTTCCTTATTATTACATTTGTATTTTCATTTAATTTCTTAATTGCTGTTTGTTTTTTGTATCACAGAATTTTTTTTGGGGGGGAGGGGATTTAATTCTTTCTATCAATTTTTACAATTCCTCTCTGTCGGATTGAAAAATGTCCAATTCAGGAACTCTACAATCCAATAGATAGTACTTGGAGTTGGCTACTTGACATAGAGGTTTACGATGTTCGCATTCTTTCTTCAGTGTTTCCTCTTTTAAGGATTGCAACATTTGTGCACTCGCTTGCTCTCTAAATTGCATATTGGTGTAGACATTGTAAGTTTCACTCTTTTTGTATCTGAGGTATCTCTGGTTCTGTTTGCTCTGTAAAAAAAAAAATAATTCTCTTTACAGTCAACAGCCTTGAAAATCTGTTTAACATCTTTTTTTGTTACAACTACGTTAATGTATCTGGTACAAAGTTTAATCGTTTTTTCAGTACCTCTAATTGGGACTGTGTTATTTTCTAGAAAGAATAATCACGCAGGCTTTTTGTTCTATTTGTGTTTCTGCTTCATTCTTGTGTGGTATCTTGGAATACTTTCTCCCTCCTCACCTAATGCGATTTTTAACAGTGATCTTGATTTACCTGTTTTTCCCATTGTATATCTTTCTTTCGTCATTGATCCATCACTTTGTGAGGTTTCTGCTTCAGAGTTAGTGGGTATTGTATCCAAGTGTGCTACCCTTACTGCTGCCTGTGTCAAACTAACACAGATGGTAATGAATATGCTAATGAATTACAAAGTGTAAAAAAAAATGTGGAAGAAATAAAAAATAAAAATTTTATTATGTAGTGTGCATTCATTACACAAAAAACTACACATATTAGGTATCCACACAGAATTAATCTAACAGGTTATTTAGTGTGAAATGTGAATGGTGTAAAATGAAAAAAAAAAAAAATTTTAAAAATTCTTTAGTAATTTATATGTAAACTCAAACTATGCACCCAAAAACTGCAACTTCTCCCGCATAAAGCAAGTCCTCATACAACTGTGTCATTGAAAAATAAAAAAGGTAAAACTGTTGAAATGCAGGGGGGTAAAAACTAAAAAAATTTTGCTTGTCATTGAGCCTGGGGTTTAAAGAGGTTGTCCAAGTCCAACTAATTACCAAATTGGTGCTGCTATAAAACAAAGAAAGTGATACCTCCCCACACACCTCTGCTGAAGCGCTACATCTTCCGCTGCTCTCCCCTGGTCGTCTTCTGTCTTCATGGTCCCCGCTTCTTTGCTCTGCAGCCACTAAGTGACTGCAGTGGTCACTTGTCTTTTCCTGACATCAAGATTTGGAGCGTTCACTTCTGAACAGTGATGTCCGTAAAAGACACCTAAACACTGCAGCCAACGTTTCGACTGCTGCTTCCAGGAAGACAGCAGAATACCGGGTGAAAGCAGCGCTGGATTGGAGGTAAGTGGGGTGGTAAGTATCACTTTTTATTTTATAGCAACAGCACAACCAGTTTGAATAAAAATCGTTAAAGCAAAGAAATTCAGTACTACTATTTCAGCCTCCTGTATTAATTTCTGCATAAGCTACTGGGGTCTACTATTTTAAGGCAATTTCTCCTTAATTAGGCTCAAAGAGAATAATAGTCTGATTTATAGGGTTTATTAAGGACAGGTACTGTATTCTTTCTGCTTATGAAATGACTCATGAAAAACAGCAACACTTTGAAATCGCTAACCCAGCTTTGGTTTTACTAAGATTGTACCCCCATTCTCATAAGTGTTGTGAGTCCCGGTGATAAGACCACCACTAATCGGACATTCTCTCTTACCCTGTGGATAGAAGAAAAATGTTGTAAACAGCACAACCCCCCTTAACTGAATGCTTTATTTTTTATTCAGCATTGAATTACAATTGTTAGGAACATTAACCCTGCAATGCATGCTGTAGGATTTCATATACATCTATAATTTGTTAAGCATACACAAGATGTCACCACTATACAGTAAGCTTTCGCTTTAACTTTATCTTCAAGTAATCTAGTTAGTGGAATGTAGTCATTTCTGTGTGGTTGGCTGCATTTATAAGGCCTTCTCCCCACGGCACAGGTTTTCGCCCAGTTCTTAAGATGGTTTTGGAAACCGTCTGCTAACCAGGTGAAAACTTTTAACACGGGCCTATATGGGAAACCCGCGCAGCAGTCCCCACTGCACGGGTTTTCCCCCCGGCGGTTTTTCAGACCGCCAGCGGCCCGAAAAACATAGAACATGTTCATTCTTCCCTCCGTTTTCAGGCGGCAGAAGAATAGGCCTATGTGAAGGGGGAGGGCTTTTCTCCGCTAATCATGGAGAAAAGCCGCCACCCTGCGGCCGTGTACACGGCACGAAAACAGTACAAATACTCGTCGGATAAACCGACCGGTATTTGTCCTGTGCCGTGTAAACAGCCCCTAAGGCTATTTAATATTTACAATTCAGCCATTGTAGGAGTTAATAAACATGAGGGAGGATACTAGTTCAAAGGAAAAGTTGTGTATGATGTGTGAAACTAATTTAAAACCAGAATTTTTGTTCTTAAGGGAGTGAAGTAAGAACCCAACGAAAAATTGCAATTCCATCTCGGACTACAAAGACAGGTTTGTATAGTTTTTTCATACACCTAGTATTTTTTACTACTATGACTTGTAGGTTTTCTTTAATGGAACAGTGTAGTATAAATGAAAAGTATATTATAGATACATTGTAAAGTGGCTGAGACTTTAATGGCACATGCTAATTACAATATAATAATTCCTGTTCCTAGAATGGGAAGAGTTTTTAAAGTGGCAGTTGGAAGCAATGCTTTATAGACTTAAGTAGAATAAAAGTGAGGTATTTATAGATCCAAACTGAAAGTTTCTAAGACCTGTCTTGCATGGGAGTTGTCATAAATGGGCTTGAATGGGATATGCATTTTACTATATTCCAAAATAATGATTGTATTCTTTTTCTTTAGAAACTTTACCTATATCTAGTCAGAGAAACCCTCCGATGTCTATGCAGATGACTTCCTCAGTCCCGCAATACTCCGTTCCTGTGGTAAAAACTGACAGTGGAAATTCACTGACCCCTCTCTTTACTGTAAATTCTACAGATTTTAGCAACCTTGGATTCTCCCCTTTACCTCCTGTACCACAGCCTTCAGCAGCAGCAGAGGAACGTCTGGACTCTATGTTGGGCTATTCTTCCTTTGCAGATGATGGAAATCTTGATCTAGTAAACATGCTGCAAAATGATCCTGACAGTCATTGTGCAAGTCTGAGTTCTATTGACAATAGTGATTTTGGGCAACTTCTCAGTGAATCTCAGTCTTCAAGTATGCTTTCACAAGGTCTTCAGGAGGCTGGAGCTAGCCAGAATACCCTCATGGCTTATCCGGAGTCTATTACAAGGCTTATGACTACTGGACCTTGTGAGGAAGCAGGTGGAAATGACAATTCAGAAAGGCTCGACAGTGCTCTTATGAATGGGATTTTTGACATGCAGCAGGGAGAATCTTTAAACTCTATTTTGGATCTTGACTTTTCATCATTCATGGGTGCCATGAAATGAAATATATGCTTTTGAAGGCATTATACACAGCTGAATTAAAGCTGAGCTACACACCCTCAAATGCATGGATCTCCTCAAAACAGCAGTGCTATACAAAGTCATAATGATATTGCTGTCTTCTTGGTCATATTGGAACGGAGATTGTGCTGGCCCAATTATATTTGAATTAGCATCAGTTTGAGAAGAAGCTTGGTTTAAAAAAACAATCATGCAGACTGTAAACTTTTACAGAAAATGGAATTATACATTTTTGGAATTAACTGAAAGTACAGTTTTCATGAACCAGAGGACTTTTTTGCAATGCTATACTCAAATTTATGAGTTTACTATTGGAGTGCATGATTTTTAATAAATGTCTAATTCATTTTTGACTTCATGTCGGGTAGTCCTCAACTGAATTTATCATATGTATTTGACTTCTAATGTTTAAGGCAAATATTTTGGATAAAGAAGCGTGTATGATATATCATACCATATGTATTCACTAAGAATCAGTCTTATAAATGTCTTTAGAACTTTCCTAAATAAATGACTAAGGCACTCCATAAAATGTATGAAACTGACCATAAAGGTCATAACATTCTAAATGGTTTGTATTATGACAGATAATTAAAATATTGATCTCTAATTTAAGGTTAAGCATTCTTCAAAGGGAAATTTTTGTCAGAAAAGGGTATTTTTTTTAATTTAATGTTTTTGGCTGTTTCTCTTGTTCAATTTTCGCAGAAGTATGGAATTAAAAATTATTTGCAAAAAAATACTGCCAACACAAATAGGTTTTAAACTTTTGGTATAGTAGAGCAGACAAATCTTTCTTAGTTTATTGCTGCTGTAAGAGTGTATTTGTAAGGTAGTATTTTAATAGTAGACAGAGGATTGAAATAACAGATTGGCAGCTTTGTTCACTTGATAGGTCTAGATAAACATGACTTAGACAAGACAGTGGATGCATTTGATAAGAACCAGATTTTTTGGTGATTAGAAAGTGAGCATACGGGAAAAAGAGGGAAAAAAGTATATAACATACCATTTTTGTGTAGTTTTATACATGAACCAGATCTTATTTTTGGTGCATGTTCAGAAATGTTTGAGCATAAACATAGCAACCTTAGAAATAGAATGTTACTTTCACTGTATAATCATCGGCAAAGCAGAAAAGTGTTGGGCAATTGGATAAAATTTTAAAATTTTCATTTACAGAAATTTACTTGTGGTACACTTGCAGCTAATGTAATATATTTCTTGTGCACCTGCAGCCACCCTTCAAAGATTAGAGCTTGTCTTTTTCTCTTTCTCTCTCTCTCTCTTTCTCTCTCTCTCTCTCTCTTCTCTCTCTCTCACTCTCTTTTCTCTTCTCTTTCTCTCTTCCCCTCTCTCTCTTTCTCTCTCTCTTTCTCTCTTCCCCTCTCTCTCTCTCTTCCCCTCTCTCTCTTCCCCTCTCTCCCTCCCATCAGATGTAGCAAATCTGACTGCATGTAGTTCACAGGGCAGGACACCGTGCTACATCTGATAAACTTATCTCTGCTATATCACTATACTACTTAAAGGGGTTATTCAGTGGGAAAAAATGATGTTCTAAATAATACTTCTACCAAAGTAAAGCACTTGTGTAATATGCTTTCATTAGAATTTCTGAGAGCTTCATTAAGTTCTACATTAGCTATTTGATAGCCCAGTCATTTTGTGTATCTACACATGTAAAGAACAGTTCGTAATCAAGCTCAGGAGATCAGATGACCAAAGTGGTTTGTCTTTTTTCAGAGCAGTCTTTAAAATCACAGGCCTTTGGTAATGCGTTCCAAGGCTTCCAGCATAAAGGAGGAAATATAGAGCATGGATTAAGAGGTTAGAAGGGAGAAAAATGGACAAATCACAGCAAAGGATCCTTGGGCTTGGAGTTTTACTGAGCAAAGGGAAATTTTTAAACATAAAATGATGCTGCTCAGCTGGACAGAGGGGGATACCTAGAGCACAGGAAGAAGGCATATTGGCTCAGAACAGAGCACATAGATCTGTATGCGACTCAGGCAAGCCATTTGAGAATCTTTTTTATGGGAGAGGGGTCGCTGTACAACCTTTTTAAGACTACTACATTTAATGGGTTACAGGCTCCGCTTTGACACTCTGACATAGGTTTGTGACAAACATAGTAGTAATGCAACAGTGTTAAATAAGTCAAATACAGTGGAGTCTAGACTTTTATGTAGCAAAGTGGAGTCCATGTCCATTCAGGAGGTGGTTCTGTTGTCTTTCCTGATTACTATTAAGTTTAAGGTTATTACAGTGATACCTAAACTAAGCTTACAAAGAGAAGGCAAAGAACATGCTTTTCCATGCGTGTTCTGATTTACTGTTCAGTTGAGGCACGTAAACCGTGTATGCAAGACCGGAACAACATGCTCTATCCTGACCCTGGTGTTAGGAGGAGCAGTGTCGTTGCCCTAAATCTGTGGATTCCAATAGAGAGAATGTGGGGATGGTGAAGTATGAAACCGCTAAGGAGCAGGATAGTTAAGCAGGCCATTAACCATAGCACCCTGGGCTCAACATAGATTTTTCTGGATCTGCCACAGGAACAGTACACTTGTTGCTCAAAGCTCACACTCCTGTGCCGTTTGAGTTCAGAGGGAGAGTTCACAGGCAGTATCCACCAAATGGTGGACAGACAAGCATACCATATGTTTACTAATCTTACAGCTGGTACACAATATCTCACACCTTGCAATATCATATAGAATATTAAAACACATTGTACAGAACCTGGCAAAGTGAGTGACACTGATAAAGGGAGATAATAGAGAAATAAAAATAGTGGAAAACTGATGCTCTGAATCACCACCTCTCCTCCGTTGCCTCATAGCTTGTCGAACAAAGAGAACTAAGCAATCCTACTAGCTGTGTCTACAGTTCACACAAAGAGAAAGTTAAGTGTACATAGAGCGAATTTATAAAAGGACATATAGAAGATAAACCAGCCAATTAAGAAAAGCATCACATGACATTGTATGTTGTCTTTTTTTTTTTTTTTTTTAATGAATGTGTTCTTTTAACACCTCTAGATGTTTTTGTAAGGGTCAAGGTTAAAAACTAATGGCCTCTTTCAAGTACTTGCTAGTTTACTTACAGTCAAGAGAATGTAAAGACCGCTGCAGTCTTTTCCTTTTTCTTTTTAAATAATTATAAGCACATACGTTAATTATTTTCTTTTCATGTGAAGATAAAGATGAAGCAGTTGGCCAAGTATCAGTAACAAGATTTTACCTTTTGTTTATTAAATAATATAGACATGTTATATGAAACCTGCTGGGTGTTATTTTAATAACTGTCCAATAGTTTTTGACAAATAGTTGCTTTTTACTGTAGATTTCACAGTTTCAATGCATAAGGTAATATTAGTGAAGATAACCATGATAGAAAAGGTCCAGAGCGTGAACTTAGAAGTAAGGGTAGGCTCAAACAAATGAAAATGGCATATTGATTTATTTGTTTAAAATCTTCCAGCTCTGCATCCACATGGTATGGCGATGATGCCATCAGCAGCTGCAGTCAGTGTTAATACTGTATATGGATGAAAATCCCTGTTCTGGGCTGGTTGTCTCTAAAAATACCTTAGATAAAAGTGACTGCATTGCAAGATCTCAGGTCTGTCATGTCTATGACACACATGATACATTGTAATCTATTTTAAAAACAATCAAAGAATTGCAAGTTCAATCCCCATTGTGAAAATTACAAAAATAAAATTACAATAAAATGTATTGAAAAAAATTCCAAAATAAAAAAGCAGTGTTAGCCATATGCAGACCCTCTATAGATTTATAAATGTTCAGTCAGCCCACAAGTGACTGGGGGCATATAAATCGTATAGTTGCAGAATTGAAAAAGCCAATTGTCGGTAACAGCTGGACTATCCAGAGAGAGGCAGGGATAGTTTATTACTGTCTCTTTCTAGTTGCTCAATGAGGGACGTGTATTAAGCTGGTAGCTTTTAGGCTTCCCTCCCTAGCAATTTCGGGATCTCTAGAATCAGCTAATATAAGAGCCCTGGTTACATGGCACATTGTGTAAAATATTTTTTGTTAGAAAAATGACAGTGTTATATATCAGACTTTTATGAATGCTGCAATACCAATTATTTTAATTTTTTTTTTTGTTTTATGTAATTTTGACAGGGGAGAGTTATGTACTGTAAAAACTATTTTTATGCTTTCCATCCCCATAGGTTCATTGATCACTAGGGGGAGCAATTGCTTGCCCACTATTTAGGAATCGGTATGCATTGCAGAATAGTGCACAGCAATGGCTATCCTATTACACCATGCCTACAGCAGGGTGTAATATTCGTATCAAGTTGTGGGGTGCTAGCTGCCATGACAATCAGCTGGCACCCCTGAACCACATAATGGTTGTCTTATTGTTGTCATTCATAAAAGCAAAAATCACTTTCTCTTGAAGTAATGCTTCAGATTACATAGTTCAATTACTTGATCATTATTTTTTATACTAACTGGTCATATATTGATCCTTATAAGTAAAAAAAGAAAACCTTCCTAGTTATCCTTACCTTTTTGCATGACTGTGCATGTTAGACCGGTGATTTCAAATTGTTTCTAAAAACAGTAAGTTAACTTTTGCACCATTGGAATTGTCAATTTTGGATTCTTAAAAGAAAAATGTATTATGCGGGTACATAATAAACAAAAAAAAAACAGAGGTGCTGATTATTTTTAGCATTTTTAATATTTAAAAAGGCTTAAAGTATTAAGTTTGCAAGCAAACAAAATGGTGTTTTTTGTTTTTTTTTTAAAAGGGGAGAATAAACAAAAAATTCGGACTGCAGTACATCTACATATAAGTATTTTTGACATTTTGTATTTAATTTTCTTTTCGGATTATAACATTTGGAATTCTTTCTATTATACTCTGTAGAAACATATATTGAGTATACTGTCAGCACTATATATTTAAAATTATAAATGGAAATGTTTTCGCATTGTAAGAAAAGTGTGAATACCAGTGTTTTAATACATCAACACAAGCTACAGATATTTATTTAAATGGCCAACACTAGTAAGTAACCACTTTGCGTTGTTGATTTTGGTATCAATGGTGTTACAGATTCCTGACATTTCTGTGGTATCTGGTCTTTGGAATATTTTAGCCAACTAAAATAGCAAATAAACATACAAAATACTAAAAAACCCATGGACTGAAACTATTGATATCATTCAGTATGTGTTGTGTTAATGCATTTAGAAAATGTATTCTTATTCTATTCCTTTAATGTGTTTATTACATGCATGTGTTATGACACTTAAACTACAATGTTGAGGAATGGTCACACAATCATTATTTGTATTTTAAGATGTAATTTCCCATTGTTGCATTCTGACTTGAATATGGAGAAAGCATTTGTGTACCTTTTGTAATTCTATTCCTATACGGCATATTGGTTTACACTAGAAATGTTCATTTTAAAATTGGTAAACAAACCCATGACGTGTTGCACATGCAGTTTTAGCCATATGTATTATTACTCTTTGCAATTTGGATCATAAACAAGTCCATTTCTTAATCTCTTACCCAGGTCTGTGGAGTCGCGGTCGTTCTAAAATGGACGGATTCCCAAAATATATAATAAATTGGTACAGTTCAATGCAGTGCAAAGAGGAATTGGGTCTTGTCAGTGCTACTGTTACCATATCTTCAGCTTCATCAGATGAGTTTAATTTTGAAAAGTATTTGGATGACATGGTCCAGGCAAAGCATCACCGCAGGGGAAAAGTTTCTGCTCCCATAGCAAAATTATTGGCCATATTTCATCAACATTTTTTAACTTGCTTTGCAAGGAGTAGAAGAGTTCAACCGTTCATCAGAACTGACTGTGCATGAGGCAATTTCTTTATACCCTGAAATTGTTAGAGATGTTGCCCATGTGGTCACCGCTTTGCTCCCAACCAAAGTTAGTGTAGAGAAGCTGTTATCTAGCCTGCAAATAATGAGATCAGATTTGAGGTCATCTATGAATGAGGATTTGATGAAGGCAATACTATTTCTCAGAACAAATTCATAGACTCCACAAATGTTATTCAGCACGGTTTTTGTTGAAAACTTTTTTCCCCACTTACTGCAGCGTTTTGCATATTTACAATTTTTTTTAAAGTATTTTGTCTTCTAAAGTCATATCTAATAAATCTATTTTACACCGACAAGCAAAAGGGTAACAATGTTTTGCACTTTTGACTTTCAGGCTCCATATCTCACCATCCACTACAGCTTTCAGTGGGAGACTACCATCATTTTATAGATAATCTTGGCTATCTCATACATAACTTTAACCTGCAACTATTTAGCATATGCTTAGTTCTGCAGATTCTTGTCATGTAACTGCATTGTTACTGTTATGCTCCTGGTGGTGGGACAATCTTTTTTTTTTTTTTTTTTTGTATACTACAAATTACAACCTGTTCTCCCATTCACTAATTGTTCTGTGTGTTATTAGGTTTCTTCCGAATCGAGAGGTGACTGATTCAAATAGTCATAAAAAAGATTTCCCAAGAAAAGAAACCGCTTCATCGATAGTGGTCTCTCGGCCAAGAAAATTGCCAGACTGCATCATGTGAGGCCATGACAGCTGGAAGAATATTAAAGGAAGTCTATCCATCCATTCAAGAGGTGGAGGTCCAGGCAAAATATAGTCAACAAGTTGGCTCGTTACAAGGTCTCAGTTATAACGCAACAGACACAGCAGTGGAGGAGGCTCATATGCTTCGTAAGAGTGAGATCACAGATGTGCATGCAAGCAGCGTTCAACACGCATTTCACTAGTCTGGAATGATGGCCCGAAAAAGGTGAAGAAGCTTTGACTCCAGTTTGCCAAAAAGTCATAAAAATGGAAGATTGGAAACGGGTAATGGGGAGCAATGAGATGAAAGTCAATAGACCGGCTCTGATGGGTGCAGCTGGATTTGGAAGAATCAAGGGAAAATGGGACTAATGATTCGAGAAATTGAGGAAACTGTCAAGAACGGTGGAGGAAGCCTGATGATATGGTGTTTCACAGCCAAAGATGTTGGATACTTGACCAGAATCGATGTTGATCTCAAGGCTGAGCTGTATGTGAGTATCCTACAAAATGAGTTACTTCATATATCGAGTACTATGGGTATGAAAAGGATGACATAATGTTCTAGCAGGGCAATGACCTGAAGCATACATCAAGGTCGGTGAAGGAATGGTTCAATGATAATGAAGTAAATTTGCCGTATTGGCCTCCACAGTCCCCAGACCTCAACCTAATCAACAATTGTGGGTAGAGTGGCGGAAAAAGCTGTATTCATACCCAAGTCCAATATGCACCAACATTGGGAACGTGTAGAAATGACGGGATCAGATTTCGTGAAAGACGTGCTTGTATCTGATCCAAAGCCCAGAAGGATTCAGGTAGTGCTGAAAGCCAAAGGTGGATTTACCAAATACTAACAAAATAATAAAAATTAACATTTTGATTTTTAGGAGCAAAACAGTAACAATGCAGTAACATGACAAGAATCTGCAGAACTAAGCTGATACTAAATACTTGCAAGTCCAATTTATGTATAAGATAGGTAAGATGATTGTCTATAAAATGATGGTAGTTTCATGCTCAAAGCTGTAGTGGATGGTGAGATATGGAGCCCGAAAGTCAAAAGTTCAAAACATTGTTACCATTTTGTTTGTCAGTGTATGTTCTACCTGAGTAGCTTGATTATTGTATCATACAGTGATAAAAGCCTGTTAACATTTTGCTACAGTAAAGTTATCACTTAAACATGTGCAATGTATGAGGGAGTCAGGGGTCGGAGTCAGGGAAATTTAGGAGTCGGAGCCTTGGCTTACTGATTCTACAGCCCTGCCCCTACCGACATTTGACGTAGCTATACATCATAGCCTTGGAAAGGGTTCCTGCAAATTGACGTATAGGTACGTCATGAGGATTGTACAAGCTCACAGGCAGGGCTCGCACGATCGCAGCATGGAACCAACTGTTTATTAGAGCTGGCTCCATGCTGCATCACCCGTGGCCAGAGCTCACTCCAGCCATGGGCGATTAACACCTTAGCTGCTACAATTGCTGAGATCTCCCCCTGTCTCCCATCCGCACTGCCACAATATAAAAGCTGCTGCCGATGGCTTCCCTAGCAGCCCGGGAATATAACGAAGACTTGTGCTGCTCTCCATTGTAACAGTGATCCAAAGATCACTGCTACAAGTCCCATATGGGAACAAGTCAAAAAAACTAAAAAAGTGCAAAAAAAAGAAAAACAGAAAATAAAATATGAACATGTACAGAGTCCTTTTCCCCTTTACGGACGCCAATCGCCTCAACTATAAAGTATGTGTATTTAGTATCTCCATGTGCCTAACGACCTACCCTATAAATCTGTCATGTTATTTAACCTGCACGATGAATGTCATAAAAAAGTCACAGAATTGCGATTTTCGTTCATCCCCGAGCACATAAAATGGAATAAAAAGTGATCAAAAATGCATATAAACGTCAAAGTGGTGCCAATTAAAACATCAGTTCATCCTGCAAAAAAACAAGCCCTTACATAGCTCTCTGTATCGAAAAATAAAAAAGTTATGGCTATCGGAATATAGTGGTACATAAATATTGTTTTGTACCATAAAAGCCCTTTTTTTTCAACATAAACAACCACATAAATTGGGTATCACCGTAATTGTCGCAACCAAGGGAGTAAGACTAACTTGTCACGGGTACTGCACGGTGAGCCCTATTAAAAATAAAATAAAAAACACTACTAGAATTGAAGTATTTTCTTCACCCTGTCTTCCAAAAACCAGATTTGAAAGCAATCTAAGTGTCATTTAAGTGCCATAGTAGTACCAAGGAAAACGTCCGTTCATCCTGAAAAAAAAAAGCCCTTACACAGCCCTGTAGATGGAAAAATAAAAAGTTATGGCTATCAGAATTTAGCAGTGCATATACATTGTTTTACACAATAAAACCCGTTTTTTTATGAAGTGCTTTAACGTAAAAAAAAGTAATAAAAATTAGGGATCACACATTTTGAACAAAATACCTCACAATAAACGCGATAAAAAAAGCTTCATATGGACCCTATAATGGTACCAATAAAAATGTCAACTCCAAATGGGGTGACTTCTGGAAGGTTTCACCTGCTCCAGAACTTTGTGGGCATTGCAAATGTGACATGGCACCCACCAAAATCTGCATCCAAAAGCCAAATAGCGCTCCCTCCTTTGTACACCCTGCCATGTGCCCAAACAGCAGTTTATACCCACATATAGGGTATTGCTGAACCTGGAAGAAATACAGTAACAAATTTTGGTGTGCTAAAAAAAAAACTGTGAAACACCTGTGGGGTGAATATACTCACTACACCCCCGGATATTCTTTAAAGCAGTGTTTCTCAACTCCAGTCCTCAGGACCCACCAACAAGTCAAGTTTTCAGGATTTCCTCAGTATTGCACAGGTGATGTAATTATTGTCCATGCATTCTGTTGGAGATCCTGACACATGTGATATAATTATTGTCAGTGCCTTCTGTGGGGTGTCATGAAAACTTGACTTGTTGGTGGGTCCTGAGGACTGGAGTTGAGAAACAGTGCTATAAGGGTTGTAGTTTCTAATATGTGGTCTTTTTATGGGTGTTTATTAAGTTTTAGCTCCATAAGGTGTCCGCAAACCTGAAATGGTGCCTAAAGAAAATCATAATGAAAATGAGATCCCAGAGTTCAGTAGGTGCTCCTCCTATTCTGATACTTGTGGTTGAGCCAAATAGCGCCCGAGGTCCACATATGGGATATCTCTAAAAATGGCAGAATTGGGGGAATCAATATGGAGTTGCATTTCCCTGGTCACATCTACCATGTTCCAGTGAATAATGAATAATAATTGAAGATCTGCAAAAAAAAGTGAAATTTTGAAATTTCACCTCATTTAATTTTGCTTTAATTTCTGTGAAACATCTATTGGTTTAATAAACTTCCTAAATGCCGTTTTTAATATGTTAAGGGGTATAGTTTCTTAGATGGAGTCATTTATGGAGATATCTAACATACCGGCCTTTTAAAGCCACATCAGAACTGGACTGGTTCTTAAAAAAAATCAATGTTGCAAATTTTCTTGAAAATGTGAAAAATTACTCCAAAATTTCTAAGCCCCCTGATGTCGTAAAAAAAATAAAAAGACATTTAAAAAATTATTCTAACCTACAGTAGACATATGGTAGATGCTAGTTATAAACTATTTTGTGTGGAATAACTATTTGTCTTGCACACAGAAATATTTGAACTTTGAAAATGGCAATTCTTTTTAATTTTCACATTATGATATTTTTCACAAACATTGAAAAATTGTATGGATCAAAATTTCTTACCAACTTAAAGCACAATGTGTCACGAGAAAACAGTCACATGGATAGGTAAAAGTATAAAAAAAAATGTGGCTCTGTCAGGGAGGTCAAAATTGGCTGTGGTGATAAGGCATATTGCAGACTTTTTATTAATCCCTTAAAATATCTGTATTCATTCCCAAATATATAAATAGGATTTTGTAAACCTTTGTTTCCTTTGCTACAGATTTTTAGCATATAATTCACATTCAATTTTGTGCAGTAAATCAGCCCATAGTGCTACCGTGACGTTGTGCATTTTGAGGTATGCAACCAATCACTGCTTGAAATCACAAATAAATATATATATATTGTGACACCTCACATGCCTTCGGCCGCCTTCTTGGCTCGGCCCGGGGGTCATTCAGCTCACGGATCGCCGCTTTGGTTAAAACGGATTGGCACTCCAACACAGGCTTCAGTTTATCCTGGCTTCAACCAGTTTTATTAGCACCGAAAAAGCATACAAAGCAGACATAACACAAATAAAACCCTCGGCTGTCTAGCCACTAGATTCACATAAACAGTCCCTCTCTACTCAGGGTCTGTACCTACCACACAGCACCACATACCACAGTATTCTTACTGTATACTTTGTGGCTTTCCTCAAGCCTCCAGGGGGACCAGAGCTCTCTCTAGCTCCACTACTGCTCCACTGCCAGGTAGCAGACCACGCCCCCTGATTCCCTGGAGTGGGAGGCCTTTAATCGGTCTCCAGAGACATACCCAAAACCTGACCTGGATGCGGGGACAGCCACCCACCCAACACTATGGCTGTCCCAAAAAGCCACCCCATACTATAGCCGCCTAGCAGCTATTCTAGCCACTACTGTAAGTGTCAGTACTATATCATTACTGACATAATATAGGTGACTTTTCCCCACTGAGACCAGGTCCTCAGTGGCGCATCTGCAGTATGTCTCTAGCCCACACTCTCTAGTGGCAGAAACCTGCGACTATCAGGGAACAGTCTGTCACATATCCCCCCTCCCCTTGAAAAAGGCCGTAGGACTTTGTCACCTTGTACCTTCCTCCTGGGTCAAAGTTCCTACACAGGGGCACCGTCCTCTCCATATCCTCAGGGACAACCTTTTCCACACATAGCTCAGCTGTAGGCTCACCCACGCATTCATCCACCATGAGCAGCCGACAGGTCATAGCCACTTTACCACCAGTGGCACAACCATGTACGTCTGCAAAAAGTATACAGCAAACATGCTCAGTAACATCACCAACCTCATCACTGATGTCAGGTTTTTCACATTCAGCCAAAGCGCCTCTCCTAGAACACTGTTCAGACCTTACTGCAATGGCCCCTTCATTAATGTCCGGTGACACATTCCCCTGTTCACACCTCCGTTTACTGGCCCGGTTTAGCAGCAGACCTTCTGCAGCACTGTGTTGGCGATGTTTCCTGCACATCTCCTGTAACCGTCTCTAAGGGAGAATACTCAACCTCTATCAGGGTCACTCCTTTATCTTGCACATCCTCCATTTCACATTGTGCACTGGAGTCAATGGCAGACACATTTTTAAAAGTAGGGGCAGCAGACATCTGGCTGCTAATAGCACCACCTGCCGGTCGCCATAAACCGCCGACCTACCACCTCTGTGATACTGCTAACATTGTCTCCATAACTTTTAGGGAAAAATTATCAACCGTCTCAAAAGCAGGCCTTCCTAGCATCTGAGGATTCAAATACTCTCCCTGTCCCTCACTGGCCTGAGCAAACCCTCTTTTTTTCCAGGTCTAATAGCTCACTTTTCCTGTCACTACCATCACTGCAGTCCTTGTGACTATTGCAGTAAAAACTACTGGAAACACAGCAGCAATTGGAGAATGTGACCTCCGCTGCACTACAGGTCCCAGCCTGACATATCTCTTCATTCCCTGCAGTGTCATAATCCAGATCACAGATCCCCTTCTCTGTAATACACTGCTCAGGGCTGCACACAAAATCTGCCTTGGCACACGTTTTTTTTCAAACGTATTTTCATGACTCCATTTGAATAATCAACATCATCAGTCCTCTGTACCACTGACCCACTACTGCATCCGCTCCCACATTGCAACTGAGACTCTTCACAGAGTGTTTTTTGCCCTTGGTAACTAACCAGCACATGCACACTCATAGTCTCCTCATGCACAGTAGTAGAGCCCTCATACACAGCACCAGAGCAATCACCTTCCTGGGAAGCTGTTTCTCTATCAGGCAACACACTTGCAGAGTTCCCATTAACGCAGGTAAACATCTCTCTGGGACCAACAAGAGCAGAACACAACTGCTGGCTATCCCTCACAGGACACACATCACCTGTGCTACTTCTAGCACTGTTAGCCATGCTCTCTAGGGGCACATTTGAGCTAATCTGCTCTATAGCTGGGGCTGGCGTTTCTGCAGAAGCTAACTCACACTCTGCAGTTACTGCACACAGAGCCCTGACAGCCATGACCTCCAGGGTCAGACCTGAGCTGCTCTCTGCTAAAGCAACTCTAGCCGCTGGTTCACACAGGGACGCAGTAACTGGAGCTAACATCCAGCGAACCTCCCCCTGCTCAGGCTGTGTGACCTGCTCATGGTGCACAGGCAGGTTAGCTATATTACTGTTATTTTCAACATTACACCATGGATATATGTCATAACCATTAAGTTCATCATACTCTGCAAGTCCACTGCTCTCAGAAACTCTTCTGCCTTGTCAGCATATTTGGGCCTCCGTTTAGCCCAGCCAAGTCCTCATACAGATCATGTACATGACCTACAGTCCCACCCTGGTAGCCACATGCATCCTGGACTTGATAGACAGTCTCAAAACCCGTTTCATAACTAACAGGAACAGTCTTACCAGGTATGATGTCTGGGCTCAGTCTGGACCTCTCTTGCTCACTGTCCATGTCAGCCATGGGTGGGGCTGCATCCACCTGGAGCTCCCAGGCTTGTAGCTGCATCCTCTCTGGCCTCCTTCTGAGAAGACAATCAGGAGCGCAACTCTCTGCTCTGTGGCACCTCCAGCACGGCTCCCCCTGCTGGATGGAGATAGCAGGCTCCTGTTGACACAGAGGGTTGCCCTTGGTAATGGCAGCATGCATCTTACTCTGCAGTTCTACAGTTAACCCTTGCTGGGCGGTGATAGGCTCAAACTGATTCAGATGGTTGCCCCTGGCAACGGCAGCATGCGGGTCCCTCAGCAACTCCATCTCTCTGAAGTGGGCCCTTCTTGGGTGGACGATATGGCCTCCTCGCCAGGGACATCCTCTCATGCACATGTCCACCTGCAGGCATCCTCTGCACCATTCCGGCTGGTTACGCTTGGCAGCAATCGGTTCTGCTTTGCCCTTTGGACATCCAGCCAGCAAGGCCGCTTGGATCGTGGTAAGTTCACTTTTCCCAGATGGCTGTTTCTGGTTGGAGATAACTTTTATCGCCTCCTGTTCTGCCTCCCACTCTGCTTGGAGCTTCTGATTCTCCTCTCGCTGGTTGGCAGCCATTTTCTCCATTTCTTGTATAACCTTTAAATGGTCCTCATTCTGCTTAGCAAACTGCTGGGCCCACAGCTTATTCATCTTTTGCTGCTGGGCGGTTGCCTGCACCAACTGGGCCAGCAGCTCCTCAATGGCAAACAAAAATTTTCAGACACCAGCAAACACAGTCTTTTTAGACAGCACAAGTCTCTGTACTGGGGTTTGTCCCCACTGTCTCTCCAGAGACACTCTCCTATGCACTGAGGCTGCCTTCCCACACAGGTAACAGTCTGTATACGGGTGTGTCGCTTCAAAAGCACCTTTGCTTTCACAAAGCTAAATTTCAGCAGTCCTATGTAGACTGCCGCAGTCCTATTCAAACTGCATTTTTTCTCCACCACTTGTGCACAGTTAGTTAGTGCCACTCTTGCCCATGGCATCCTCCACCATATGTGACACCTCAATGCCTTCGGCGCCTTCATTGGCTCGGCCCGGGGGTCATTCAGCTCACGGATCGCCGCTTTGGTTAAAACGGATTGGCACTCCGACACAGGCTTCAGTTTATCCTGGCTTCAGCCAGTTTTATTAACACCGAAAAAGCATACAAAGCAAACATTATACAAATAAAACCTCGGCGTCTAGCCACTAGATTCACATAAACAGTCCCTTCTACTCAGGGTCTGTGCCTACCACACAGCACCACATACACACAGTATTCTTACTGTATACTTTGTGGCTTTCCTCAAGCCTCCAGGGGGACCAGAGCTCTCTCTAGCTCACACTTCTGCTCCACTGCCAGGTAGCAGACCACGCCCCTGATTCCCCGGAGTGGGAGGCCTTTAATCGGTCTCCAGAGACATACCCAAATAACCTGACCTGGAATGCGGGGACAGCCACCCACCCAACACTATGGTGTCCCAAAAAAGCCACCCCATACATAGCCGCTAGCAGCTATTCTAGCCATACTGTAAGTGTCAGTACTATATCATTACTGACATAATATAGGTGACTTTTTCCCATGAGACAGGTCCTCAGTGGCGCATCTGCAGTATGTCTCTAGCCTACACCCTCTAGTGGCAGAAACCTGCGACTATCGGGGATCGCTCTGTCACAATATATATATATATTTATATATATTTATATATATATATATATATATAAATATATATTTATTCATATTATTCTACTAGGGCTTAACAAAGATAAAACTCCTTATAAATGTTTATCAGCATAAAGGGTTTTTTCATCTGGAAGTGTCACACAGCCTGTTCTTCACCCCCGGTTGCAGACTCCCACTTCCTGTGAAGTTTGTGGGCGGTTTTACAGCAGTAACTGACATTTCAGCTCTGCTATTTCTAGTTGAGCCTGTTAGACAGACATTGGTGATTAGAAGGGTTTTAAAAACGAAAATCAAAGTAAACATTTCCAAAAGTTTTTATTTTTTAAAAGCAGTAAAACAACAAAAAAAAAATCTAGATTTGATGTTGTAATATTAATAACTCCTGGAATAAAGTTATTGTTTATTTCATACTGTACCATGTCATCTGTAGAAACAAAACCTTCATATACAGCTATGTCAACAACAAAAAAATATATATTCAGTAATGTTTTTGTTTTTTAGTGCTCTTGTTGTTTTTGCCATGACTACTTTGTGAGGTAGAGCATTCCAAAATACAACTTTTCACCTGAAAGGGACTCTACTATTGCTTCCTATACAGTACTAATAATGAAACCATCATTCCTACAAACACAAATAATGTCCTTTGAGTCCTTTCTACAGGTCTTCAAATGTGTAATTTGTGTAGCAATTCATTGTATTCACCTATTATATATTTAAACATGTTAAAGGGGTTTTGCCACGATCTCATTTCATACCTTCTGCATCCAGCTCTTCAGCTCTGTGTGCGCAGAAGGGGGCGTGTGATTTATTTGAATTGCATATCATGTGACCCAGCAGGATGAGATCACCAGACCTTTCCTCTCTTTAGTCAAAGAAAGGTCTGTTTGTCTATAGAGCAGTGAATAGCTCAGAGGTAAAACTTTTGCCTCCAGGCACAAGGGTCCTCGGTTCAAATCCCTGCAGGAACCAAACCTGGATTTTATTTCTCTTTATCAATGTACATACCTTATTGAGGTTTCTTTTTATTTTATTTTCACTGTTTGACTAATTACTACGGAGCACAGAGGACAGGAGTAGAATGACAGCACATGGGGTTTTAACACTCAGTAGCTGCCTGAGAGGAGAGGTGATGTCTGAGCATGTGCGACCAGGACTGAGGAGCTCTCAACCCTGGTCGTATGCCCTGGAGACGAGCTGTAAACAATGGATCACTAAAGGAGCAGCTAAAACAAAAACGGTGCAGAATCTTTAATAATGATGAATGGTGAAAATGTTTATTATTTAATTTACAAACTTCCCACGTCAATTGTAATTCATGGCAAAACCCCTTTAAGATAACCTGTCTTGTTTCTTTCTTAAACACCTAATTAGGTTAAGGCAATAGAAGATGCATGTACATCTAATTGCTCCAATAAGCCACTTTCAGATTTATCCTAAGTAACAGCTGTTATTGACAGCCACACTCAAATGCTTGCTGTTTATTGCTTTAGATGCCCAAGTCAATGCTCACAGTGGCAACAAAGGAGTTCCCACAACACAGTTTTATGTAGCTAAAAGGTCTCCATAGCAACCAGGTCTGCCATAGTAGTAAGCCTATTAGGCAATGGCAGTGTTGGCATTCAGTGTAAGATTCCAATAATGTTTTCCAAAGCAGTATTTAAATGTTTGTTCCCACCACAAACATTGATGGCATATTGATATTCAATGGGAGTTCCAAGTATAGCCGAACACGGCACTTGGCTTTGCTGAGAACTCCCAAATAACAGAATTTGAGAGTAATGTGCAAGCGCAGCCGTCTCTCCATTCTAAAGCGATACTATCAGAGGCCCATTACAGAGGTGGAACTATCTAAAACCAGATTTTGATGGCATTTCCTATCTATATGGCATCAAAGTCTATGGTAGGAACACCCCTTGAAGCAAGGATATCTTTATTTAAGTCCCCTATTAGGGCAAAAACTATATAAAATAAAGTCTAATAAAGTTAATAAACAAAATTCCTCAGGAAAAAAAACACCTGCCCTTCTTTGCAGTAATTAACTGCAAGCTACCGATCAATGTATGGAGGGCAGGGGAACTCTGTTCTTATGTAGATATCAGACATATGTAGTCAGTTCATACATATAACTGCTGTATTATTTGATTGTTCCTATTTGCTAATTAGCCATTTTGGCTAAGAAAAAAAACATACTGTCCCTATAATGTTTTTCTTTTATGTAGGGCTTCCTACTTAGAGAACTGATCCGCTTTAAAAGGGTAGTTTCGAATCAAAGTGAGATTTGGGCATCTTTTATTTGCAATTTTTTATGTTTTGTGTGACATCCACTAGGTAATTAATAAAAAGGCTAAATAGGGCTAGAACAGATTCTTGGAGAATTCCACTGTTAACTTTAGCCCCATAGCATTCACAGATCCAGTGTCAAATGACTATATTTAAAATAAATGTTATTTTTAAACATGCTATAATCATAATCTTTACCAGGACACTGACGACACCAACTTATGCTGCCCTTTTGAAGCCTGATTCCTCTTTCCCAAAGAATGCCACAGCACTCCCCAACCTCTTTTTTTCTTTGGGAAGAGAGCCTGACTCGTCAGACTTGAGTTTTCTTTTTTGCAGACTTTTCTGCTGAGGTGACTAGAGATGTCATCAGCAGAAGCTGTCATTCTTTTGGCATAATGTCTGAGGCCCTGTAAAAGGCCACCCTTTTAGAGATTCCAAGAGTAAGCGGATCTGGCAAGAGACCGCTGTAGTGTTTTTGTCCGCAGCCTTTTTCAAGATGCCTAATCCTGTGTGAAGTGAAAAATGCCAATGCTTGAAAACACTGCAATTTGGAAAGGTCTACCGTCTTCACCGTTGACTTCCAGGATGCATTGTATGTGAAGTCACAAATCTGCAAGGCAAAGCCCACTTTTGGGCAGCAGGACTACCAAGCAGTTTAAATCTCAATATTTTACTGAATAGTATACCCACCTGTCAAAGAGAAGACTACGTTTCAATTCCCCAACAGGAAGTTGCACTGTACTTCCTTTGAACATATTTTATTAATGGTGAGGTAGAACAATGTATATATGCATACAAAATGAAAATATATAAAGCACATACCATAAGGTAGCATTAAATACAATTTACATCATAGTATGAGGAGCAATAGAAAAGAACAATTAGTCTGTCTCTGGGGTAGGTACCATTGGCACCCCAAACCAGAGTAATTTTAATTATTTAGGGTGTATAATGTTTAGAGGACATCCAAGTTGACCAGAGATTCTGTTTTTTGAGACACAAATATGGTGGGTCACAAAGACGCAATTCACACACGCAGTTATACACTGTGTTTCAAATTATTATGCAAATAATATTTTCTCTTATTTTCCAAAACTACCTATATGAATTGCAGTCATTGTAATTTTCCAGTCATCAACTATTAGAGTATAATTGAAAGGTTTGTGAACAAACTGCCTATGATAACAGTATATTTTATTTTTAAAAAAACAACGCAAAATGAACTCAAAATGCATGTTCTAGATTATTATGCACAGCAGTTTTCAACCTTTTTCTTTTTATAACGAACAAAAAAATTGTCATTTGTGAAATTATAAGCATTAGCAGGTTATTACAAACTGAAATCAAAGTTTTCAAGTCAAAACTGTATTCTAGGTGATGTTACATGTGCACATGTGTGTGCTGTGAATCAGCTACATACTTCTTGATTGTGCGATGATCACGATGAAGTGTCTTGGCAATGTTGATTGTAGTCATGCCTTGACCTAAACACTCCACAATTTGTTGCTTCTCAGCAGCCGACACATCTTTTTTCTTTCCCATTTTGGCTGAAAATGTAGGCTGCTTAATAATGTAGGACAGCGTTCTTAAATAGTCTTGCCTCTAATTGGACACACCTGCCAAACTAATTAGCACAGGTGTCTGCAAATGCTTTCAGTGATATAAAGAGCCCTGACACACATCACCATCAATGAGTTTAACTGACAAACAAAAAAATTCTTAACTTATCACTACTAAACACTTTTTGCATAATTTGGAACACAGTGTAATTAACTCTTAATTTATATAACAGTAGGAACTTTAGAATCATTCCATAACTGCGCAATCGCAGAGCGAGTGACCAGAAGAATATGAAAAACAACTGTACGGAATAGGGGAGGTATATCAAACAGTCCAATGTCTAGGACCGCGAGTTGGGGGGGTTTAGTGTAAGGTGAAGCCCTGTAATCTCGACTAAAAGTGCAGCTACTGCATTCCACAGTTTCCTGATTTTAGGACAGCCCGACAATACATGTAGCATTGTATCCTGTTGGCCACAGACGTTCCTACAGGAATCGGAGGAATCTTTGTTTATGTGAGCAAGTCTGGTAGGGGGGAGGTACCAAGGCAAGTGGATTTTGTACATTAGTTCATTATGATTAGAGCATTTCGATAGTTTAGAGGGAACAACAACAGCCTGCATCCAGTTGTCTAAGGATATTGTACTGGATAGTTATTTTTCCCACTTGAGCATAGTCGGGAGTTTAACAGGGATTTGGCCAGAGGTAATCAAATTGTAAGTTAAAGAAAGACCCTAATATATCCTCTTTTTTATGAATAAAATGAGAGTAAACTGATGGGATTTCAGAGGCATCTGGCCACTGTACCTCCTGAACTATATGTCGGACTTGTAAACATTGGAAAAACAAGGATGAGGAAAGGGCCCACTGTGTAGAAAGGTCTGAAAATGAATAAAGTGTACTGACGTGATATAGTTGGTCTACTGTAATAAGTTTGAATTTCTGCCACAAGTGGAAGGAGAGTATAGCATTCCAACAACTAAGTGAGGCAATTGGTATATCCTGTTTCCGGATGTTTAGGGATCCATCCACCGGGTATAACATAGAGTGACCATACTTTAAAAAGGTCGGACAGGGATGTAAGGGTCGGGGAGGGAAGAGGAACTCCAACAAGGGAGGTTTTAAGATGAAAATCTACTGGACAGGGCGTAAAAGAAGAAGATACGAGTGGGATCCAGGAGGTTGAATCTGAATTATGCCATAAGTATATAGCCTGCTGTAGGAGAATGGCCGCATTATAATTCGCTAAATTAGGGACAGCTAAACCTCCGTAGCTGTGGTTACGATAAAGCAATTGTCTTTTAACCCTTGGTTTCCGGCCACTCCATACGAAATTCAAAAACAAGCGCTGAAGTTTATTGGTCAAGGAGAGCGGAATTAAATAGGGGATTGCTCTACAAAAATAAATAAATTTGGGCAATAAAGCCATTTTGATTACGTTAATTTTGGCCATCCAAGTTAAATTAAGGGCAGAGAAATGCTTAATTTCAGATTCCAGGGCTGTAAAAAGGTGTTCATAATTAGCTAGGACCATTTGGGCAGGGATACGGAATATTTTGATACCAAGGTAGTCGACATGATCTTCAGCCCAGTTAAAACCGAAGGGGTTTAGGTTACTTCTTTTGGGCAGGGTATCATTAACAAGAAAAATGGATGTTTTATTTTTGTTCAATTTGTAATAGAACACCTTTGAGAAGCAATCCAGGGTCTCCATTATGACTTCGATAGAAGAATTGGGATTCGTGGCAATCAGCATGACATCTTCAGCATAAAGACTGATCTTGTGAGAGACGCCCCTAACTGTCAATCCAGATATTCGAGGATTAGACCTAATACTCTCGGCAAGTGGTTCCATACAAAGTATTAATATTAGGGGGGAAAGTGGGCTCCCCTGGCATGTACCATTAGTAAGAGTGCATGAGCGAGATAAGAAACGGAGGTTAAGACCCTCGCTGACGGTTGTGAGTACAGTTTGAGAATAGCCTGTAAAATAAAGCCAGCAAAGCCAAACTTATGTAACACCAATTCTAAATACGACCAATTTACCCTATCAAATGCTTTCTCTGCATCGAGCGATAAGAAAGCCACACTGGACGCAGAGGAAGCAGCTATCTGTGATAAGTCTAGGAGGTGGCAGGTAGCATCCCTTGCTTGTCTGCCCTTAACAAATCCCACCTGATCATTGTGGATCAGAAATGGCAAAATTGAATTCAAGCGAGACGCTATAAGTTTAGCGTACAGCTTGATGTTGGAGTTAAGCAGTGAGATAGGTCTATAGTTAGAAGTCAGGTCTTGCTGTTTACCAGGCTCGGGAATCGTTGTGATAGTTGCAGATAGCATCTCTAGCAGAGGGGCTTTTGTAGAAGCAATCTCAGTGCACACATCTAATAAAAACGGGGAGAGGAGTTCAGAGAAGGTCTGAAAATATTCATTAGTGAGACCGTCGGGGCCTGGAGATTTATTAATTTTGCTAGACTGAATGGTTTTTTGAATTTCGGCTAGAGAGAAAGGTCTATTAATGTCTTCCAGCTGGGATGAGGTCAGCTTAGGTAAGTGTACAGAGCTTAGAAATGAGTTAATGTCCACAGATGAGGGAGCGGGGATATTTTCACTAGACTGTATATTGTTTAATTGGGAGTAATAGGAAGCAAATTGGTTGGCAATATCTTTAGGGTTCATTAATTTCTCACCACTTTAGTTTGGCTAAGTGAAATTCGTATTTATGAAGGTAAATGATGTGAAGCTTATTCCTAAGATCGGCCAGGGACTTCTTTATCTGGGATGAAGGGTCGTATTTCTGCCATCTTAATTTCTTCCAAGAGGTGGTTAACTTCTACCTGACGTTTCCTTTTTTCTCTAGCAAGCTGAATAAGTATTCCGCGAATATAGGCTTTGTGGGCACACCATGAAATACTAGTAGAGGGGGCCGAAAGGGCGTTAATTTCAAAAAAATATTTAATGTGGAAAGATAAGTAGGTGACATTCGCAATGTTTTTCAATAAATAATTATTGAGACAACACAAGGGGGCGCTGGGAGTCTGGAGATCTAAAGCAATGATCATATCGACTGAGGTATGATCAGACCAAGTGATACTGCCTATATCGGTGGAGATCAGTTGGTCTAATACGATTTTATCAGTTACAAAGAAGTCTAGGCAAGAGTGTACAGATTTAGACAGGGAGAAAAATGTGTAGTCACGTTCAGAGGTATGGAGGTACCGCCAGATATCATGTAAATCCTGTTCTAGCAGCAGAGAGTGGAGGTCCTGGGTAGGTCTACCCCTAGTTCCAGATCTATCTACAACTGAGTTGACTGCCGAATTTAAGTCTCCACATATAATCAGCCCACCCTTCCTAACATTCTTTGCTTTGTTGATAACTTTTTTAATAAAGGAGATTTGTCTAGAATTAGGATCATAGATAGCGGTTTAAGTGTAGGGTCTCAAATTAATTTCGCAGACCAAGATTATGAACCTTCCTTCCGGGTCTATGAGGGAGTGGAGAAGGTTAAAAGAGACAGAATTTTTAACCAATATAGCAACTCCTGCACGTTTGGATGAAGCATGTGAGTGGAAGGTGTGGGGGAAAGATTTATGTTTTAACCTGAATTGGTCCTCTTTGAGGAGATAAGTTTCCTGGATACAGGCTACATCCGCACCGGATTTAAGAATATCCACAAAAGGGAGCGCTTAAAGGGAGAATTTAATCCCTTCGCATTAAGCGAATAAAATTTGGTCGCCATAGTAGTCTGAGAAAAATAGAGCATTGAGCTAGCAAACCAACCCAGCCTGCACCCGGGCCAAAGAGGAAAATCCATAGGAGTATAGGATACTGATGTCACTCATTTGGGAGAGAAACAATTGAAATACAAGCAACAAATTCAACAGGTCGACTTTGGAATTTCTTCCATTCCTAGAAGGAAAAATAGTGGGGGAAAGTCCTGTCTTGAACCTGAAAGGAAGAAAGCAGAGCAAGATGGAAAGCAGACAATGGGCAAACAGAAGAGCACCAGTCAGCACTCCATCAAAGTAACGAGACAAAGGATATCAACCGCCTCAGTACGAGAGCCCTTTATCTTCTCTCCTCTCTTCACTCTCTCTGATCCGGATGCTAGAGGGACCACGAAGCAAGCAAGATGATTTAAGCACACTAGCACAACACCACTGAGTTAGATTCTGATATCAGGGACCTTTAAGACCAGTGTGCAAGAGAAGGCACTTTGTAGTCAGTCTAGCGAATTTGGGGTTAAGTGCAGAAGTGTTAGAGCTTAGTCTGATCAGGAATTATACACTTTCCTAGAGAAGTGCTGGATATGAGGGCCAAATGAGGATTTCCCCTTATGACAGGCACTCAGAAGGTTTAGGAAGGGGTTAACACCGGCCGCTCCAGGGTGTCAGCCGGCGAGCAGTGTGTAATGAGGAGGATACCTCTGAGTTTCCAGGTAGGTTTAAGCTATTGCCTTGTATTGTAATATGCACAGGGCTCCCCTGCTGCGCATTACCAGAGAGCAGGGAGAAGCTGGGAATCAGCCGTGGCCGCTGACAGCAGGTTTAGGAAGTGGTTAAAACCGGCTGTTCCAGGGTGTCAGCCTGTGGCAGTGTGTAATGAGGAGGATGCCTCTGAGTTCCCAATGGTATAATGTTGTACCGTGTTAGCCATGGAAAGTAGTAGAAGAGTGAAGAAATCAGGCGATACCTTTTAGAGGCTAACTGAATATATTTGATGGTGAGCTTTCAAGAGTACTAGCTCTCTTCTTCAGACATGGTTTATACAACAAACTGAAAACTCACAGACTTTTTATACATAAAAGACATGTATCTTCAAAGGAACTTAGAATCCTTAAAAATAACAAAATGCAATATAAGTAGAGCAATTATTTACAGGTCAAAAAATAAACAGTCTGGAAACTTGTGAGGCGTGACAGGAGGGATCAGTAATTATTTATCTTATCTATTTGCTATCAGGGGTGATTTGTTGCCCTCACAGTTCACACATAGTGTCACATGAAGCTGCTATGAATATTCAATCCATTTTGCAGAGTTTTAAATTTTTACATTAACTTATATTCCCATTCCTTACTCTCCCTCTGTGTCTTAAAATGTCCCATTAAGACCATAACCTGCAAATCTTCCATGGAGTGATTTTCTCTAGAGAAATGTGCGGCCACTGGCAGATCAGTTCTGCTGCTGTTAATGGTGAATCTGTGAATTCATGCGCTGACTGAGTCTCTGCCCTGTTTCCCCAACATAGAGACATTGCACACATATAATCAGATACACCACATTGGAAGACCTGCAGGAAAATGTCCCCCTAATTCTGTGCACCTGTTGGGCTTGTGGGACACCTGTTCTGCAGGCAGGGTGTGGTGCCATTTGCTGTTGGTGCCTTCAGGGCGCTCCGGACAATAATACGCCACAGGTTTAGTGGTTGCCGAAAGGGAAGGAGATGGGGGACTGGGAATATGTCTTTGAGTCTGTTGTCCCTATGTAGCACAGGTTGGAGTTCCTTGGCAATCTTTCGTAGGATCTCTAGCTGTGGGTTGTAGGTGACAGCTAGGGGCACTCGTTCTTCATTCTGGGTCTCTTTGTATGTGAGCAGACTGTCTCTATTGATGGCTGCTGCTTTGTTTGTATTGATTATATCGTATAGCCTGGCTGTAGATATTAGACTGTCTTGTGTGCTTGGGGTGGAAACTGTCATTTCTGAGGTAGGCCATTCTGTCTGTAGGTTTTTGGTATACTGATGTGAGTAGCTGGTGGTCTTTAATGTGTATGGTGGGATCCAGGAAGTGGAGTTTGCTCTCTGAATAGGTCAGTTTCTGGTTGATGGTGGGGTGAAAGTTTTTGAAGTCATTATGGAATTGAATTAGGTCCTCCTCGCCCGCAGTCCAGATGACAAGGATATCATCGATTATAACGGAGGTAAATCATGGGTTTGGTGGTGCATGTTGATAAATATGCTCCTTCCAGTTCCGCCATAAAGAGATTTGCATATTTGCATCTGGGCCCCATTGAAGTTCCCATTCGCTGTAGATACAGGTCTTCTCCAAAAGTAAAATAGTTGTGGCTGAGTATGAACTGTATGAGCTGTGTGACTGGTTTTGTTGGGAGGTCTTGTTTCTCTAGGTGCACCTGACATGCTGCAATTCCATCCTTGTGGGTATGTTTGTATACAAGGATTCTATAACCACAGTGGCTAAAATGGTACCCTCAGGTAGTGAACCGAGGGCATTCAGTTTGTTAAGAAGGTCAGTGGTGTCCCGATGTAGCTTGGAGTATCTTTGACCAGGGGTTTTAGGAGATTTTCCACCCAACCTGAGATAGTCTCTGTCAGTGTCCAATGCCCGAACTGATAGGCCTCCCAGGGTTGCCATCTTTATGGATCTTGGGGAGCATATAGAAACAGCCTGGCTTGGGATCCTCTGGAATAAGCACTTCTAGCTGCTTCCGGACCTGAATTGGAAACTTCTTTATCATATCCTTTAGTTGTTTCATATAGGCTTCTGTGGCATCATTTCCAAGTTTGCAGTAGTGGATGGGGTTTGACAGTTGTCTGTTCGCTTCCTGGATGTAGTCAGAGGTGTTCATTATGACTATTGCGCCCCCTTTGTCAGCAGGTTTTATAATTATATCCTGATTTTCTTTCAGTGAAGCAATAGCCTTCTGTTCCTGCAGGGTTAGGTTATGCACCTGTTTCTTTTGTTTCTCCAGGATTTCAGATTTTACTTTGCTTCTGACACAGTCAATGTATTTATCTAGTGCTTCATTAGTTCCAGGCCATGGGGTCCAGGTAGATTTTTTTGGTTGGGTTCATTATTGGCTGTTCTGTCTCAGACTCCCTGCTGTATGGAAGGTCTTTTCCATAAAAATATTCCCTCAATCTCATTTTTCTGAAGAACTGCTCCATATCATTACAGAGTTTGACATGGTCAGTGAGTGCTGAGGGGCAGAAGGAGAGACCTTTGGAGAGAACTGACATTTCATGTTTGTTTGGCTCATAGGAGGAAAGGTTCACAACACAGGTCTGGTGAGCTGGGCTAATACTTGTAGTTGTAGTGATGAAGCCTTTCTGTCTCAGTCTATGGAGCTTTTTCTTTTTGTTGTTGATGAGCATGTCCTGCAGTTTATGGTAGTATGTGTGGAGTTTGGCCTTTATCTCCTCTGTGTCATTCTCCATTGATGTCTTTAGGGCCTGTATCTTCTTTTGTTGTTATAGGAAATTTTTATCATATTGTTCTGCAGCTTCTCAGATGTCCGAATACATAGTTGTTTTGCATATCGGCTGTTGTAGGTGTGCCTGGTTGGGGTTCTGAGTTCCTAGGCAAGTTTAAACTATTGCCTTATAGTGTGAGATGCACAGGGCTCCCCTGCTGTACATTATCAGAGAGCAGGGAGAAGCTGGGAATCAGCCACGGCCGCGAACAGCGACAAGCAGACAAGCAGAGTCGCAAGTCTTGTACCTGAACAGGCGATGGGGTGCTGGTCTCGCTCCGGTCCCAGCTGTGGTAAGTGTCCCGACAGCCGTGTGTCCAGTGAGGGCTGCTGTGCAGACGCTGCAGGCAACAAGTTAGGAGCGCACACAAGACGCCGGCAACACCAAAGGATAGGAGGCAACGTGGCAATAGCGGCCACGGCCGCAGCAGGGAGCAGCTCCGGTGTCCGGAACAAGCAGTATCTCCAGCCAGAGGAGGCACACAAGGGTCTCGGAGGTCTCAAAATTATCCGAACCGGCAGCTGGACCCAATAAAAACAATCAGCCGGCGAATATTTGCCTCAGGGGTTTGTTTGAGCCATGTTTGCAGAGTGGCTACTCAGAGCTCACTTATCACACGTCCGCTTGCATCCCCGGTCAGGCCACGCCCCTATACTGCCTTATTAAGGAACTCTTACCCTTAACAGTCACGCTTTTTTCTGTCATGCAGTCTAGCTATCGAGGGAAAGGAGGAGGAGCTTCCTCATTGATACTGAGAAACATTTCCTGTCCCTTGCACTTTGCTCGAGTAACATTCACAATGTTGGCTTACAATGCCCTTCAAAGTCCATGTCCCCATTTCATTACAATGACACGCCTCCCTTAAGCCAGCCTCTTAGCTTTTTAACCTTTTGGATCAAAGCCTTGCTGGTCAAACTAGAGTTGCTTGGGTGACTGGATATTTCACCTACAAAAACTATGTTTTTTTAAGGGCAGAATGTGAGAGACCTTGCAAGTGGCCACACTTCACAGCTTTTTTTAAGCTGCATACTAGGGATGAGCGATATTATTGCCAAAAGTTGAAATCTGCACGGTTTTTAAGCTTATCGGAAATTTCCGATCACGCAATATTTTAGGTGACAATCATACAGATAATCTATTACTATCGCGCAATTTTCAGCATTTCCTGTCATTTTGGTGGCAAGCCAATCAGCTCCGAGGATAGAGGGGGGTGAGGAGGATGTACAACATCACCACTTTGCGGTGTATGGATCTTATTGGCTGCAAAAATCACGTGACCTTGTTTTATATATGCAACTGCATTTCCTGTGTGAGCTCATTCTCTGTCTATGCCACTTCACAGCAGGACATGTCTGTCTGCTTTTAAACCAATAGCTGTTCTAACAGCTCTGAGAGATAGTCTCTTCTAATACAAGAAACCATCCACCTACCTACTTCTTAGAATAGAGTTAGATTAGAGAATTGCACTTCTTATTTAGTTAGAGAAAGTTTTAAGGATATCTACTGGTGTGTGTAGCAGCGGGGATGGGAGGGGGGCCGCAGCAGGAGAGGCTTTTGAAAAGAAGGGAGATATTTTGCAGCTCAGTGTGTTCTGTAATCTTGGATTGAACTTACCACTTTTTTGGCCAGCAGACCTCTGATAGGAGTTGAAATTGTCCCTATTTTTTCAGTTCTATTGCAATCACTGCGTGTCAGTGTCCCCAAAAACAGGCATAACTTATCCCTATAACTTTTAAATAGTTTTATTGCAGTCCGTCCGTCTGTTTGTCGCAAAGAGCTCAGTTGTACTCAAATTGTGTTATACATATTTCCTAGTAAATTAGTAAATTGCGTCTGTTGTCAGTGGTGCGAAGGCCGCCATATTAATCCATATAACATTTAAATACTCTTATTGCAGTCCGTGTGTCTGGTTAGCACATAGAGCTCAGTTGTACGCATATTGTGTTATACATATTTGATAGTAAATTATGCCTGTTGTCAGTGGTGCGAAGGCCGCCATATTAATCCATATAACTTTTTAATACTTTTATTTCACTCAGTGCATCTCAGTTTTGCGCTACTCGTGTATTTGTACGATAGTTTGTTGAAAACTATCAATTGCTAGTCCTACTGGGCAGTAGTAAATCTCAGGGACTGAAGGAAGAACACTGTTGATTTTGTGTTACGGTTCATCCACCAGACCGCATTTCACAGATATTTGATAGAAACAATTCTGTTTCTAATTCTAGTTGGTTGTTGGAAATTAGAGGGATTTAAGAATAGCTGTGATTTGCCATCTTTCAATAAGAGACTGTTAAAAACTCTTCCATACCTTTTATATTTTTATATTTCTGAACATGGAGCGAACTGCAGGTGATAAGCTAGCAAAGAGGGTGTAGGACATGGAGGTAGAGGTATGAGAGAAGGTGCTCCTTTCAGTGCTGGCGACAACACGCAAGCCAGCGTATCGTCGGTTGCAGGACCGTCAGGCCTGTCATCGCTGGGTCGGTGCCCTGTGAATCTCAGTAACGACCAGCGTCGCCCATCTGTTCTTCAGTGGTTAATGCAACCTGCATCCAGCAGTCTTACCTCCTCGTCCTCCCAGTCACGGTCACAAATGTCGTCATCATCATCATCAGCATCTATCCAACATGAAGCGAAGGCAGCCCAAATGTCAACTCATGTAACCACCACTGTGGATAATCCATGTTCTGAAGACTTCTTTGATGACACAATGCAGTGGGGGTCAGAAGGCAATTCAAAAGATCAAGAGGCCACAGATGATGATTTTGTCTGCTCTCACGCCCAATCGCTGAAGCCATCAGAGGAGGAGAAGGACACTGGTGAGTCAGCACAAATCCCAAGCGGTCGGCAACACCTTGAGGTGCCTGTGGCTTGTAGCCCGCAGCTCTAGGATGCAGAGTGTCAGGATGAGGAAGTCACCTGTGTTGTTGATGATGATGATGGCGACATTGCGGATCCAACGTGGTCTTTTCAGCAGAATTTGCTTGTGAGCGCTTCATCACTGGACGAGGAGGAAGACGATGGGGTAGTGTCAGTACAGGTCCCGCGCAAAAAGGGAGAGGGTGGTCGCACAAGTCCGCTGAGATTATTCCGCCAGCTATGATCAGCGACAAAACCGCTCCTCGCTTATCGCCGTCGGAAAGGTCCAGGACCTCTCAAGCCTGGGCCTTTTTCAATCAAGCCTCTGATTCACCCAGCAATGTCATATGCCGCCATTGCCGTAAAAGCATCAGTAGAGGGAAGAATCTTAGGTGTTTAACCACCACCAACATGTCTAGTCACATGTAGCGAATGCATGAGTTGAAATGGAGGGGACCCTTGGCGAAAAAAGGCCACACCGATTCCAGGCTCCCAACCACTGTCACCCTGTCTCCACCTCCTCCTCCTCCGCCACTTCCAAGACCAAGCGTTCCCCAGCTGCCCATGTCTCTCAGCGTCATTATCAAGGATCAGCCTCCGCTTCAGCCTCCACCTTTGCCCGAGTACCACCAGCACCACCAGAGACACAGCCTACACCTTCTCCTTCCACCAGTTTGACCTGCACACCATACAGCTCAAAGTCTAGCAGCCAGCCTTCTGTCTACCTGGTTTGGGAGCAGAAGAAACACTTTAACCCAAACCATCCAAAAGCCTGAATGTCGGCATTACCAGGCTTTTGGCCTTGGAAATGTTGCCTTTCCATCTGGTGGACACAGATGGGTTCTGCTACGTCATCGCCCTTGCCTGCCCCCAATACCAGATGCCAAGCAGGCATTTCTTTTCCAGAAAAGCCGTCCCTTGCCCCTGGCCAGCCCATGTGTCTCTAAAATCTCAAAGAAGTTGTCTGCATCTGTGTCCGGCAAAGTCCATTCTCCCCACCGATACATGGACTAGTAAGCACGGCCAAGGCCGCTATTTTCTCGTGACAGCTCACTGGGTGAGCTGGGTGGATGTCTCTGGTGGTGACGGTGGCTCTCAGGCTCGGCACACACTCTTCAAAACAGCAGGGATGGTGCAGGGTTCTTTCCCCCAAGGTCCCCTTGGTAGCATCACAGGCCCAGAGAAACCAGGCCGTGTTGAAATTATTCTGTCTTGGAGACCATCAACACACAGGTCAGGAGCTGTGGACGGCTCTTCGCAATGAGCGAGCGCTGGCTGGGTGACAAGAACCTTGTGCCAGGCAAGGGGGTGTGCGATAACGGTCGAAATCTCCTGGCCGCCCTTAAGATCGGTAGGCTGGAGCACATCCCTTACCTGGCACATGTCATGAACCTCGTCGTTTCCCGAAATTCTAAAGTGCGACCCGGTCTGGACTGCCTGCTGAGGGAAGGCTCGAGGTCTGAGCTCACCACTTCGCCGTTCGCACCCTGCTTCGTCCCGGCTGGCGACGTTACAGCGTCAGCTCGGCCTCCTCGTCAACCGTCTCAATGTTGACATGGCAACACTTTGGAATTCCACCCTCCACATGCTCCAGCGAGGTGAAAGAGCTCTGCACCATCCTTGCGAATTTTTAAAAAGCCACCAACATTGTCAGTGCGGACAATGCCCTTTTCAGCATGAGCATTGTAGTGATCTTAGTTCTGGAACAATCGTTGGACACTCTGAAACAGCAGATCCCACCAGCGATGGAGGAGGAGACGTACATAGATGTGGACACAGAGCCTTTCTCTCTATCGAATCCAGAAGGCCCAACAGTTTCACAATTTTATCGGTCTTCATTAGGCGGTGGTTCGGGGTCCAGGGCTTGTGCAAGGTGGCGCCTCAGCTCTCAGGGTACAGCATCTGAGGCAAGTCAGGGCTATGTTGAAGCTGAGGCGGAGGAGGAGGATGAGGTATTCCTGGACAGTGATGTTACCGATGTCCCTGCCTTGGAAAGAGGTTGGCACGGATTTGAGGTGGAGGTGAGGAAGATCAGTTTGCTAGTGCCCCTCAACCCAGAGGCTTTGGAAATCAAGGCTCCATCTCTCACATGAGTGCTTGGATGCTCCATTTCCTCCAACATGATCCTCACATTAAGGCCATCAAAATGAACAACAGTTACTGGGTGGCCACCCTCCTCGATCCCCGTTACAAAGCGAAACTCAGCCCTTTCCTTCCACCCACCCAAATAGAGAGTAAAATGCAGGAATTGGAGACCATGCTGATTGATCAACTGGAGACATCTGTTGCGTCTGCTTCACGTTCTTCAAATGTCACGGTGGAAAAATGTCAGCAACATGACAGCAGTAGAGTGCCAAGTGGCAGAAACCTAATGGGTGACCTCTGGCAATCCTTATTCACCACCTCACCAACGCATGTAATGCAGGGCACACATACAACACACAGAGACTGGCTTAAGATCATGGTGCACGACTATCTGCGTCCCAACCCCGATGTTTTTGGATATGTTCCGGACCCAATCGACTTCTGGGTATCCAAAATCGATGAATGGCCCGAGCTCGCTCGCCACACCATATAGGTGTTGTCCTGCTCAGCAGCCAGCTTCATATCTGAGCGGACCTTCAGCACAGCTGGAGGAGTCATTACAGACAAACGCATCCGGTTTTCCACAGATAATGTTGATCGTTTGACTTTCATCAAGATGAATCAGGCGTGGATCTCTGATGATGTTGTGCCCCCAATTGCCGAGGTCACCGATTAGTTGCCGGTCTACTTCACATTCCTCTTCAAACAGAAATGGTCCTCTTAAAAAATTTTTTTTAAAAAAATGATAATTTCTTACTGCAATTTTTGTTCTCAGCTCCCAAAAGGTCATTTTACTGGATTTGCGGTGAGGAGACTGTAAAAGACACCAATAGTACACGGTTTCATTAAAAAAACGTATTCCATTTACTCACTTCATCTATAAAAATTTTCGCACTGTCAATAGTTTTGGTGTAGGTGCTGGGGAATACAGCTATAATCTGGCCTTTGGGAACGAAATGGGGGTTCTAAGTGGCATTTCTCCTCACTTTTTTAAAAGTGGCTGAGAAGCATTTTTTTAAAATTTTTTGGGGTCATGCTGCATGTGAAAAGCAGCTTTAAATCAGGCCCTATTATAAAAAAAAAAGGGTTTCTAAAGACTTTGTTCTTAAAATGTCAAAGTGGCCAAAGGGTCATTGTTTTAATTTTGGGGGCAGTTCTGTGAAATATAGTTTCTACAGGTCCTATTGTAAAAAAGGTTTCTAACAGACATTTTTTCTTCACAATTGTAAACAAGGGGTCAAGGGGTGTTTTGAAATTTATGGGGCATGGTGTGTCAAAAAAAGGAAAGGTAAAACATGAAAAGGGGAACAATTGCAAAATGACTTTTTTTTGCAAGGTCTTAAAACTAGCTAGCATCCCGTAAGTGAAAAACCCGTTAAAATAAATAAAAAAAAAGAGAAATAAAGGGGGGGGTTTCCCCTATTCTAACAATGTTTTTTTCTAAAATTAACTACTAAAAAATTTGCTGTATAAAAAAAGCGATAAAAATATTCCTTGAATTGTACAAGGGAGGTACGGAAGACTTGAACCGGTGGTTATTCAGAGGCTGGTTAGGAGCAAAATCGACCCAAGAGCAGAGACAATTTCCTCCAACCGTTGGGTAAAACGAGAAAAAGAATCCCAAGAAAAAGGGGGCCCCGGGGGGTGAAAAAAGCGTCAACCACCGCATTTTCCAAGTGAAGCTCAATTGGTCCGCCTTATACGGAGGGGGGAAATGCCCCCGTAGAGGGGGAAAAATTTTTCAACGCTCCCAGGTCTTTACTGTGTATGAGGAAGGCTGGAAGTTTTGCTCACCTCCCCCTCCGAACTTGCTTAGCACGCTGTTTTCGTTCTGCGTATAAGGGATTTTTTGCCGTGTTTTTAAAAGATGACAGCACCAGCCTAGGGTCTCACGCCCCCCGTAATCGGGCCCCCCCGCTAGCTGAAGTGCGTGTTTTTAAAATGCGAACACCAGCCTGGCTCCTGACCCTTAAGTCCGGGGCCATGCCCAATTGAACCTGCGTGATCCACGTTTACAGCCTCACCCCCCTTGATCAAAATTTTTTCCCAACCCAAATTGACGTAGAAGCAGGATTTACAGACAGGCTTCGTTACCCACTGGGGACATCTGTTTGTTTCTTCACATTCTAATGTCATGGGGGAAATTTCACCAGTGAATGGCAAATAGCTCAGCAGCCAGTATTAGAAAAAGAGTTTTTTAATATATTTATTTCTTATTGCAAAAAATTTTTGCTGGGCCATAAGGGGACCTATGCGGGTTTTTGGGGGATACTGCATTACAGGATATGGGTAGTCAATGTCCCCTTTCACTAAAAATATGCTTCAA
>JAODAL010005824.1:0-139583 GCA_025379985.1 Phyllomedusa bahiana
GGAGTCCCCCCAAATTTTTTTTATATTGGGCTGCTTAGCAAGTATACATATATATCATCTGCTATGTACAAAGCTTACAAATGGTGCAATGAAGAAGTGGAAGAGTTGTAGGCAGCAGGCAGTTAGGTTGCTTATTTTCCAAAAAGTCTCAGGTTAGTTGCTGTGGATAACTGCTCCTCTGTTCTCTTGCACTAGTTTACATTTATTTAAATATCAGGTTTCAAATTTTTGAACTCCAGTTTCAAAAATGTAAGTATAATTAAAGGGTGATACCTTAAAAGAGGGGGATGCTGTGAATCTAGATGTATCCCAAGTCCAGTCACTAAAAGAAGTCTAATACTTGTATTTATTCTACAAGGATTTGCCAAGGTTGGATTTTTATCTAAAAGTAATTAATGATCTGTTACCATGTGTTTGTTGCAGGTTTCACATTTTAACATTTTAGTGACCATCAATATACCATTTTCATAGCAGTCACTAAGGGCCACATGTATGAAACTATTTAGGTCTTAAACTCATTCTTTTGCCCATAGTAAACTATGGGCAAAAAAGTGAGTTTTAGACCTAAATAGGTTCATACATGTGGCCCTAAGAGTCTTTAGTCCTGCAGAGACACCTTTTTATAGTGTTTTTAAGTGCAGTAATAGCCAGGTAAAGGTATAACTGGAGGTTGGTTGTCTAGTAATAACCAGGCTCTTGCTAAAAACGCTGGAGAATGGAGAAACAAGGCCATTTAACCTTTAAGTCAATATCAATTGTGGCATTTAAATACTTCAGAATAGGGAACTATCATCCCACCAAAAAGTCAGGCATGACATTTTAAATTGTGATTTCTCACCTCTGTCTACAAGTGTCACCCGCTGCAGAGGGTGTCACAAGGGGGCCTTATTTGTTTTGTGTCCATTAGATTAGGGATGACTGCCCAAGTAGGATGCTTGGGATCCCTTACTGAAATTAGAAAATTGCTGTATATATAAGGCTTTCCTGTTAAGAGGTGGTGTTCCTCCAGACTTGATGATAGAAAAGGAGCTATTCCTTCCTTCAGAAGTAAAAACGGGTTAAATGGTGAGGTTAGAAATCAGATTTTTAAAAAAGTGTGTATAGAGGTTAAGCGTTATACATAATAAAAGTTACGTTTTAGTGTTTTATAGATAGAGAACTGATAGAGTTTAAGTTTGCCTATGGCAAAATAGTAAATATAGCTATCATCCCACCTGCACTGCAATATGGGATTGTGGGGTATAATAGGTTTTTATGGCAGCTGTCCCCAAGGTCTGCGTGTCTGTACACCTATCAATGATGGAACTACTGTTTTTTTTTTTTTGGTTTGTTTTTGTATCCCAAAAAATTGAGAACAAAGTGATGGAGTCATATGTACCCAAAATTGTACCAATGAAAACAAGTCATCTTACAAAAAATAAGCCCTCCTACAGCTTTTCAACAGAAAAATATAAACATTGTGGCTTTCAGAATATGGCAACACTATAAAGCTATAGATTTTTTTTTCAAGTGTTTTTATCGTACAAAAGTAAAAACATTTTAAAGAATTATACACATTGGGTAATGCTGTAAAATACTGACCAAAAGAATCAAGATATCATGTTATTTATATTAGCATACCTTCAAGATGAAAAAAAATAAACAATGTCCAACATACTTATCCTAATTTATCACAACTATCTAATAGTAAAACTTTGTCTTTTTTGCCCATAGCAACGAGTTTATGTTTCATTTTTTTCAGAGTCATAAGTGAAATTAATATTTAATGAACTAGAACAACACTATATAATGGTTAAATGGTAACTTGAAAACTAGTGAACAATTTGCCAAAGGCAACTAAAGGCGAGAAATTACTAACCAGCACCAGCATAAATTCCTAATAAAAAAATAACTTTAAATACAGTTCTATAATAACCTATCCGGTATCTATTAGAAAAGAAACAGGCAGTAGTGTGCTGGAAACCCTACTCTTGTCAGTATTGATTGTGGTAGTGCCTGTAGAACCCCAAACCAGTAGGTGCAACTGCTAATTATAAAATAATATCACTGTCCCCCCCCCCCCCCCCCACCCAAAGTGGCTTCTTCAGGGGTTAATAGGGCAATAGCTCTCTCCCTCCAAAAAAAGATTCATAAACTATCTGTACTCCAAAATGGTGCCATAATAAAGAAAATGTATTCCGCAAAATGATAGGCCATTAGATAGAAAATGTCAAACATAAATAAAATATATATTTGTGTGTATGTAATATATATATATTGTATATATATATATATATATATATATATATATATATATGTGTGTGGTGTGTGTGTGTGTTGTGTGTGTTGTGTGTGTGTGTGGGGTGTGTGTGTGTGTATGTATGTAGTATGTGTATATATTAATATATATATATAATAATTATAAAATATATGCGCTCTTTAGAGGTGACAATGAAAACAAAAGCCTACAATGTGTGGTTTACAAAAGGGTTAACTAACTTTCTTAGTGCTCCATTTCATTTTCGGATACAACGCCTTTCAGAATAAATAGTAATTTCTGTGTCAGCTTGTTACTTCATTACAGGAGAGTCACAAACAAATAGAGCGAGGTTAAGCTTTCAACATTTTTTTTTTTTTTTATCAAGAATCCATTTTTGCTGTTCCTCATAAATCTCTGGTCTCTCGGATGAAATATTTGGAGTTATTGAGGGCACAATTTTAGCTTTGTAAACCACATATCTCTTAAAGACCCAGTAGGTTTTTGTAGTCTCCCATTTCAAAACTGACATGAAAATCTATAGTAAAATAACTATTGCATTGTTTTAAAGTTGCTGACATACACAAACAGTTGCAGCATTTCTAGCATTTCTATGATGTGTAGTAGCTCATTAAATATTATAAAGGAGACAGGAGTGGACACAGACAGTAGAGGGCCATGAAAAAATATCTGGGCCCCTGGTTATCTATTATCTGAAGACCCCTTTATATCTCTCTAACAATTTACCAGTATTTAATTCATAAAATGTATGACCTGCAGTCTAATAGACAGTAAAAAACATTTTTACAGTGGCAGTGGGTCCCCTTACCTATTACTTCCAATGCAGCAGCACAGTTGAACCAATGGCATGTCTTCCCTGGAAAGTATTGGTATATAAGAACATATCCAAAGCAGATAATACAGTACATATAATAACGACTACACTACACTTAGGCCATGTTCAAACAATGAAAACATAAAAATGGTGAATGGTGAATTTAGCATTACAGCTAAAAAGTAAGGGAAGATCTCTCCTTAGGGAGAGCACCATATAGGCGTATGGAGATTCGAAATTGCCAGTTGGTCAAAAGCAATTTGAGGATTTGTTACATCCAATAGAGGGTGCTTGAGCTTCTCAGCTCCTTTCCCATAATGCCTTTTGATATGCAGATGCTTCATGGAGTGCCAAAGCCAATTTCGAATCTCCACACAGCCATATAGGTGCTCTCCCTAAGGAGATATCTTCCATTTCTGAGCCACTTATTGTCTCCCACTGAGCCAAGCCAGCATCCCTCTGCTCTGTACTGACGAGGGGCAAACACCCTGGAACGGCTGTATACAGATGGGTGATGCTGGCTTGGCTAAATATCCCTTTTGCTTTCCAAAGACCCAGTGGGTCAAAAGCAAATTGAGGATTTGTTACATCCAATAGAGAGCACTTGACCTTCTCAGCTCCTTTCCCATAATGCCTTGTGATATGCAGATGCTTCATGGAGTGCAAAAGGCAATTTAGAATCTCCACACGCCTATACGGCGCTCTCCCTAAGGAGAGATCTTCCCTTTCTGAGCTACTCATTGCCTCCCACTCAGCCAAGCCCGCATCGCTCTGCTGTGTACTGAGGAGGGGCAAACACCCCCCGAAACGGCTGTCTACAGATTGGTGAGGCTAAATATCCCTTTTGCTCTACAAAGACCCAGTGGATCAAAAGCAAATTGAGGATTTGTTACATCCAATAGAGGGCGCTTGAGCTTCTCAGCTCCTTTCCCATAATGCCTTGTGATAGCTAACAAGTAAATGAGACAGCAGCTGGGATAACATGCCCCACTAGACTCCACCACCACCAAGGATGCATTTATTGACCAGAAGAAATTCAAGTCAATAGGACATGTAGAAAGTTTGTTCTTACTACAGTCAAGTATAAAAACACCACAACAAAACTATAGCCATACTGACAAAAGGAATGCCTCAGCAACATCTACAATGAAGTAGCAAGCCAACTGCCTACTAATTTATAGCCCAGCTTCTGATAATCTGCCACCATAATGGTCCCAAACCTGCTTTTGGATTATAGTACAAGAGATCAAAATAAAATACAAATATCAGGATAATAATTATTTCTTATTTTCCAGCACTTGATCATATACCCAGCGGCTTTGTAAGTAGAAGCTGGTTCTAGAGACATTGGAAGCATAGAATTATTCCCGTTGACACAATTTTTCTGCTGATTATAAATGAACTCATGAATTACATGAGAATGGTTTCCACCTCAATGAACCATAATGGGTAATTAAGCAGCCTGATTGTTGCCATTATTAATTGTATAAGAGGTAATGTTTATTTCTGCTTTGAGACCAATCTGCTTCAAATATCTGAACACCTGAGTATAACGTGCTGAAATAGAGATAAGATTTCCTGAAAAATGACATTGTGTGCCTTTAGTTATTAGATGGCCTTTTAGGAGTGTAACTAAACCCACTCTGATATTTCTAAGATGCTTTGATCAATCTACCTAGAAAGATCAAAGTGCAGACCATGCAAACCATAACAGTCTCAATAATTTTAAGGGCACTGAAAAGTACTATCATTAGGAAACAGAGATTAGTCAAAGTAAGTATTATTTTTATCAAAAACAGAGCAAACCGAGTTGAAATGGTGCAATTTAGGTTGCATAATTTTTCTTTTCCCATAAAAAGTAAAGGTTAAAGTCTACATGTAAAATGTTAAAGTGTACATGTACTTTCTGGACTTTCAGGATAAGCTGTCACGTGTGTACAGAAGGAGTACCACAGTTTCTGGGTATTATATAGCTTGCACTTGACTTTTCCAACAGTTTTCTCCTCTGCAGGTGCCATCTCTGATATTTGGCAGTCCCTGTGTTAGTGGATGAAGACCAGCTGCTATGATGTGTCACATAAGCAGCACCCACAAATTATAAGGAGCCTCTTCTCTAATACATCTCTATAGCGCACCCTCAAAAGGGGCAGCATTGAGACTACGGAGCAGCACAAACCTGTATAAGCTGTGATCAAGCACTAGGGGGATTGTGAGGAAAATGACAAAAGTCAGTCCCCAGTTCTTGTAATTTCACCCCAGTTCTCATAGTTTTCCCCCATAGTCACATGAAACTGGCCTCACTCAGAAGCTTCTCACCCAGGACATCACTTGCTCACTCAATCAGGCAGCCATTTGGTGCAGAGGAATCCACAGCCTCAAAGGTTTTTCAATTATTTTTTAGCACCTTGGCCAGGCTCCCCAGCCCAGTGTAGACATTTGGTCCAAGAGGAAAAGCATCAAAGAAGATTTGGCAGACACCCGGTGCTGAAGTTCCATGAAGAATTATGGAATAACCATGCACCACAAGCACACCCCAATTTCATATTTTTAAATATGAAAGCGTCCCACACGCATAGCTGCCACTCTTTCGTTTGTAGGACCAACGGGCAGGGAGAAATGGCAGACTGGTACCAGTAATAGAGCAGCGACCCAGAGTTTGGTATCCCAGAGTAGCCTGGACCCATCCGGTTCTGATGGTACCATTGGCACGGCTCTGCACCATTCAACTGCTAATATACAGCCCGTTTCAGTGTTAGAAGCCAGAACCAGCATGGCCCTGGTGGGCGGAGAGTGGATGTGACAGGGGCATGACATGGGCACCTATGTATGTATTGTTTCTCCAGTGTGTTCATAAGGCAATTGAAATATATAAATTTTGATCCTGAGCTGTTCAGTTGTCCTGATCAACCGAACCATCCGTATTCTCAGTCTAAAAATATATCGCAGAGTTCTGTTTCACCGGTGCGGATAAACAGATCTCTCCCAGCCCCTCAGGGTTGTGGGTGAGTGGGGTATCTTCTCGCACTCCCTGGGTCTTCCTGTACCCGTGTGGACAGGGGATAACTGTGAAACCATAACCGACTGACCTTACATACCTCTACGGGGGCACAATGTCACGAAAACACCCCAAGTCAGGCCTTCGACCCTTAAGTGGGCACGGGTTTCCAGACAGGGAAATTAAAAGGGTTTTCCAGGACTTTTAACTCCTTAAGTACCTTACTTTTTTTGGTTGACACGTTCGTTTTTTCCTTCCCGCGTTCCAAGAGCCATTACTTTTTTACTTCTTCACCTACCTAGACAAATGAGGGCTTTTATTTTGCCGGACACAATGTACTTTCTAATTGCGTCATTCACCATACCATATAATATACTGGGAAACCGCAAAATGGGTCAAAATGTGAAAAAACGTCCTTGCGCCATGTTTGCGTTTTTTTTTTTAAGGCATTCACTTTTTGTTATACATCATGTGTCATTTGTATTCTACAGGTTAATACAATTCTGGCAACACCAAACATGAAGTGTTTTCGTTATGTTTTGGTACTATAAAAAAATCCATTTTCTAATTTTGAAATTTGTGCCGTGGCGCCATTTTCTGCGACCAATTACTTTTTTGTACTAACACATACAGACTTGAGTAAGGGTGCATTCTTTGCGGTTTTTGGAATACACGCGACATTTTAGATCACTTTTATTCCAATTTTTAGGGGACGTGAAATGACCAAAAAAACACTATTTTGGCATACGGATAAATTATGTTAGACTTTAATAGATCTGACTTTTTCGGATGCAGTGATACCACATATGTGTAACCTTTTTATTATTTTATTTTTTGTAAAACTGCGAAAGGAGGGTGATTTGAACTTTTAACTTTTTTTTTTTACCTTTTTTTTTTTTACCTTAACGCTAAGTTGCTTGACCACTATGGGGCACAATCATTTATAGAACTTAATGCACTGTATTGACAGTGCATTAGGGTGTACCAAGATGGTGGGTTCACTAGTTCCTGCCTGGAAACAACACTGTGGCCACGATCGGAGCGAGGAACGGTCCACAGCACCTTTTCTCATTCATTTAGACGCCGCTGAGGCGATTATCTTCCGTCTAAAGTACAAAACAACGCGGGATGGCACCAGCTTCATCCTGCGCTGTAACCGGTGGGTGTTAGCTGCAGTTAGCAACCATCACCCGGCGGCTATGTAGCCGGATCGCGATGCCATTCCACTACAAAGCCCCTTACCAACACTGGGTTTAAGTCCGGTGTCCTTAAGGGGTTAAAGAACCGCCCTACCATCTCCCACAGTGTTTAAATAGAAAATTAACCCATAGTTATCTCTCCTATCACTACCGCTTTAGCGCTGCCAGAGCTCCATTTTTCCCCCTCAGTCCCTAACTGATGACATGGCGATCATGTATAAAAGGATGCTGCAACCAATCTCTGGCCTCAACAGTCTCATGCCTGCATGAACAGCATGTAACCACAGGTCAATGATTGTCTGCCGCATCATTTGATTCATGCTACATGTCACCATGGTTACCTGGATTTGATGGGGTAGGAGACATCCATGTATGTTGTCAGTCATAGTAAGTGATTGGCATCCGTTTGTTAGTATGGCTGTTTCAGCAGATCTTGGATGGCTTTTACCGAGAGTAAGCAAAGTGTTGGGTGGGTGCCTACTCCCTGTGTTCCAGGACAGGCTTTGTGCAGGTCCTTGGAGGCCCATAAAAAGCCTAGTACTCCAGGTGTTCTGGTGATGTAGTCAGCTGCTTAGAGCTGGAAGCGGGAGAGAAGCTGAGGATAGGCACTTATCCTGCAAGGCTTGAGGGAAGCCTATACTGTATGAGGAGAGTACACACTCTCAATTGGCCTCATAAATGACACCTTTCTATAGTTTAAATGCAGCATTATTTTATCAAAAGTGACAGCACCTGCTTTGCTAATTCTGTACTTTCATTTCTTGCTCTTCTCATTGCCCCTGTCTATCTAGGCGTACCAAGAGAACAATAAAGCTGTCATTCTGTCATTCCAATTCTCCACCTGCAATTATAATGAGATTACCTTGCAGATAGCCTCTTCCCCTTATAACAGCAGTAAATTGACAATAGTTTGTTCTACCTTGAAGGAGTTTTAGGGCTTTATTATCACTGCTAGAGAAACACAATATTTTGTATTTCATTTTTAAGTGCATACTACTGCAGCAATTGCAAAAAAAAGCCAAAGATTCTAAAAAAATGTTTTCTATGAAAATAAATATAAAAACAACATTGTGATGGAAGTATCTCTTAAAGGGAACCTGTCAGTTAGGTTATGCTGCCCTTGCTGATGGGCGACATCTATGAACGTTGGCGCTGACAGGCCGGTTCTAAATGGCTTTAAGGTAGAATAGAATTCGCCAGAATGTACAGTATGAATCTGTTCTTCTGCAGTTCCTACATACAGGCGCAGTCTAGTGCCAATACGACAAGTCTGGCTTAAGTACCACCATTAACTTGGTCTGGCTGTTCTAACTGTTCTGCGCCTAGATTTGGCATCAAAGAATCATAAATGTGTCTACTTCTAAGAATGTCACAAAGACAGTACTCACATTGGTGACCGCCTCACTGCAAGTATTTCCATTCAAATAGTTCCTAAAAGAGGCACAGCTGGAGAAAAACCACCACTCCTCGTAAAGCAGAAACTCTCAAAGGGACTCGTGGAGATAGTGAAAAATAAATGCTTTATTTCTTCTTTATTTCTCATAGTAAAAAATGACACATAGGATAATCATCCGATGTTGACAACTCAAATGGAGTTAAAAATAGTCCCCACTGGCGCATTAGACATAGCACTTCTAAGAATGTGTTGCGACACGCCGCCAGAACGGCAAGTAACTGTGGAACTACAAGTGCCAGCATACGACAGCAGCAAATAAGAGACAGAAAGTGAGGTACAGTATTCTGAGCAGCAAAACAAGTGTAAAAGGGGATGTTACGTTTAACCCCTTCCCGACGCAGCCTTTCTTGTCACAATAGTTTTTTTCTCCCTGCTTTCCAATGCCATAACTTTTATTTCTCCACCTACATAGACATATAAGGGCTTTAATTTTGCGGAACAAGATGTATTTTCTAATGGTGTCATTCACCGTACCATAGAATATACTGGGAAACCACAAAAAAATTTCTAAGTGCGGAAAAATGTTAAAAAAACGTACTTACAAAAAAAAAAATCTAAACATATTCTATTTTTCAAATTTTTGCCATGGTGCCATTTTTGTGCGACCAATAACTGTTTTGTACTTCTGCCGACGGACTTGAGTGAGGGGGCAATTTTTGCAGGCTGAAGTGCACTTTTTATTGGTACCATTTTGGAATACATGTGACTGTTTTGATCACTTTTTATTAAAATTTTAAGGGGATGTGAAATAACCAAAAAAAACGCAATTTTGGAATTTGGAATTTTTTTCTTCTACTGTGTTCAGTGTACATGATAAATTAGGTTATATTTTAAGAGAATGGACTTTTTCGGATGCAGTGATACCAATTATGTATAACTTTTTATTATTTTATGTTTTATATTCGTAAAATGGCAAAAGCTGGGTGATTTGAACTTTTAATATATATATATTTTTGCAATTTCAAACTTTTTTTGCGCACTACTAGGGAGCACAATCATTTCTACAGCCTATTGCATTGTATAAACAATGCAATAGGGTGTACCAATATGGCGGTTTTACTACTTCCTGCTTGGGGCAGCAAGTACTAACGAAAAACATGGCGGCGAAGGAAGTCTTCTCTAGGCTTCCAGCTGCCATGTTAACCAATTGGGACCATGCGATTTTATTCATTTAGACACCCTGGCCATGTTTGAAGTGCCGTCTAAAGGGTTTAACAGCACGGAATGGAGCCAGCTCCATCCGGTGCTGTTGCCGGCAGTTGTCAGCTGCAATTAGACGGCTGTGTAGCAGGATCATGCCGCGATCCCGCTACAGAGCACCTTACCGACGCTATGACGTACTCATACATCAAATTTTGGTAAGGGGTTAATAAAAGCACCTGTTCATATTTACATAAAAAATTAAACTTAACAAACAAACCTACAGTCCATATCCCGTTCATAACCTGGGGACTACCTGTATTATATTTAGTTACACTTAAGTCCATGCTATATAGAGAAAGTTATCACAACATAATCTTCCACCCATTTCAGGTGTACAAACACTACAGCTAATTTCATTACAAGTCAATTTATGTAGATGTTGTTCGAGTACCCAGAGGGTATTGATATAAACACTTGGAGATACTCTGTGCAGAATTCTATTTGCTGGACTCAAATTTATAGTCTCAGTGCAATAACCTACTGTGCCAGCTAAGACTCGATGTCAAATGCAAACAGGCAAGATGTTCATGCATGTTGACTGGAGCTACTATAGACACTGGCAAGTTAAATTAAATCTATGGTTTAGAATACTGGTTGCTCTTGCATGAAATTGTACATTTATAATTTTGCCAGAGGATACTTTTCACAGTTGCTTCAATTCCTTGGTATTGAAGATTTCGGTGACTTCTAGTCACCGGCTTCCTCAAATTCGTGTTACATCTCAATAAGAAATTGCCCCTTTAGAATAGTTGTATTATTTTATTAAAAATAAAATCAATATTTTGGTCAATTATGATATATTATGCTTGAGTAATAAATCGTTGACTCGAATACCAGTACTGAAACTATATACAATATGATTTTTATTGCCATAGACACTAGCAAAAGCTTAATGATGCATTGAATCTTAATTACATACTTACTTTATACTGCATAGGGAATCAGCTTGCAAATAAATAATAGCTTGTAAACAGCATATTAAGATGGGAGACCAGTGTCTCAGTGGTATATTATCAAAAGAGAATTTCAGTAAATCATGCAGGAAGTATATAAACTATCATGCTCCAAAAGAAAGCACTGAGTCTCAGAATAAAACATATCCCAACAAACCAGTATTTATCTCAATTACATGTGTTTCTGCCAACATAAACAACAGTGTAAAAAGCTAAACCACGCAAACAGATTGACAACATACACACTGCTTCTTGTACAGTGCGGTACATTGTGAGCTTCATAAAACATGTATGAACGCTTAAACAGGCTTTTGAAATGCAATTTGTCAGAAAACTGAAGAACTATTTAAAATGGTACAAACATTATTGTTCCAAGAGTAAAGAATGAATTCAAATAAGTTTGGAAGGAATAGTGTTGCACTTCAGATTCAGGCCCAGATTCAGACGAACCTGATTCAGGCCCAGAATTTTGAGTAACCAAATTGGCAGCCTGTGGTAAAATCAGGAAACCAATTGGAAGCCTGTCAATCAGACAGGAAAAAGGCAGAGTATCATACACATCCTTTTTTCTGATTGACTTTCAGGCTTTCAATCGGTTGTCTGAGTTTCCTGCAGGCTGCCAACTGATTGACCAAAATTTGGTCCGAACTGTCTCTACCTTAAAGGGATGTTTCCATCTCATTAACTAGCTTTAAACATGTAAGCAAAGGTAAATAAAGACAATTACTAAATACACTGCTGTTCTCATTTTGCTTCATTTCAGAGCTAGAGCAGTTCTTATTTCTTGCCTGTGTACACAAGCTTCCCTAGGTTACCGTCCACCTTTTTCTGTTCTAGAAGTGACCAGCTAATCTCAAAACGCCCTTCTGTGTCTTATTAGCAGGACAGAGCTTGCATCTTACTCTCTAATATTATCTTTCTACTGATAAAAAGAAAACTTTAACCCTTAGAGTATGATCACACGGTGTGTTGGATCCGTTTTGGCATCCAAAAGCGCTGCGTAATTCGCATCCAAAATGCATCCAACATGCAGGTGCATGTTTGGCTGCAGCAGGAATGCACTTTATAGTTTTAAATAGGGTGTCTGCTGCGTCTTTCAGATCAAGAATTGATATGACAATTCGTTGAATGGATCCGAAAGACGCATCACAAAGACGCATGTAAACATGCATCGCCGATCACTTGTCTGAAACACTAATCCAAACACGCATCTAAAAACGTATGCAAACACGGAAAAAGCACACCATGTGAACATATCCTTAGAGTTACTGACCTGGTAGCAGCCTTGTAACATTCTGCCAGATTTACAGATCACATTTATGTGCAATTACATCAAAGATAACAGAGTCACTTAGCAGCTAACAGTGTGTCCTGGCAGCATGTAAGTCTCTCACTTCTCTCACTAGAAGCTTCATCTCGTGACAAATAATGTTCTGCCAGCTCACATTGATAACCAAACATCCTGCTTGGACAGTATAATAGAAAGTGTGTTATTTATATTCAACTAACTGCAAGTATAATAAATTCTGGTCAAAAAGAACTAGGTCTTGTTTATTGAGGGCAGGAGTAACAGGTTATCTCCAAATGTGACTTTTGACATGGAACATGGAGTTTTATCTACTTCAAAGGATGGACAGATGAGGGTCTGTCCACATTACAATGGTTCAATCAAAGGACACATACAATTAGGTTTTCCTGGTCTTCCCACTTATCACCTAATTGTCCAGTGAGGGACAACAAATTACCCTAATGAACTGATGGGCAGCTCTGAAAACTGAGGTTTGATACTATAAAATATGGTTCCAACAGAAAAAAACATATTCACAGCATGGGGTTCAGCCATCATCATCTGAGCTGTGTTCAATTCCTTCCTTGCCCCATGTACCAGAAAATTGTCTACATTGTGATATGTGTTTTCTGTAATCTCTCTTTTTTTATTTTATAACTATTATTGCATATATGTGTAATCATAGGTGTAACTTTAGGGGGGTACAGAGGGGACTGGTCCCCCCCACTTTTTTTCTGGGTGGGGGACGGTCCCCCCCCCACTTTTTAGCCACTTCAATAAAAAATTATCCATAAGAAAGCATGAGAATACGGTAAGTGGGGGGAGAGCAGAGCACAGTGGAGGAAGAAGTTAACCCTTTGCCTCCTATATTTCTGTGCATCTTGAGGGGGCAGAGTAGGTAGCATTCTCAAGTGTCAGTGCACGTATACGCCATGTGCACATACCTTAGGGGTACATTCATGCAGAAGATATAAATGCTGATTCTGGGACGGATTCAGTGCTGGATCTGCCTCAGAACCAGTGTCCAATCCGGCAGGAAACTGATTTACATTATACCCTATGTAAAAGCAGGTTAGTCGTTAAGATGACACTGATTTTACTTGAGTATTTTCGGCACGTACTGTCAGTGTCTACACAGGATTCTTCGAGGTGTTTTATGCACTTACAGTACTAAGGGATAGGAGGCAGAAATCTGCCTCGGGCACTCTGGGTCATTTGCTTGTCGGAATTCTGTATTTGCAAGTGCTGAATTTCCAACAGGCAAACGACATGGTCAGTGCCAAAAAAACGTCTTGTGAACCCACCCTAAGTGTGTAGTGTGTTCGTGTTCAATATATGTGTATATACACACATACACAATTTCTGGGGTATCTTGTCTAATGTAGTCTCTGGGGTACAGTGTGTAATGTAATGATCTCTGGGGTATGGTGTAATATCTCTCTTGTACAGTGTGTAATAAAATTCCTGGGGTATGGTGAATAATGCAGTAATATCTGGGGTACGGTGTGTAAACTAATCTCTGGGGTAAAGTGGGTAATGTAATCTCTCGTGTACAATGTGTAATGTAATCTCCAGGGTACAGTGTGTAATGTAATCTCTGGGTATGGTGTAATATAATCTCTGTTGTACAATGTGTAATGTAATCTCTGGGGTACAGTGTGTAATATAATAATTTTGAGGGGTACAGTGAATTCTATTATTTCTTGAGTACAATGTGCAATTCATTTGTAAGGTACAGTTAATAATGTAATTGCTGTGGCTACCATGTGTAATATAATTAATTTTTGGAGTGCAGTGAGTGATATAATTTCTGGTGTATGGAATGTAATAAAATACATTTTGGGGTACAGTATGTGACATAAGTGATTCCTAGGGATTTAGTGAAATTGAGTTCTTTTATTTTGCTCATTCTGTTGTGTGTATAACAAATTTAATAGAGTAGTGATGGGGGATGGGAGGGATTAAGCTAAATTTGCTGCATTGCACAACATGTTTTATTTCCATATAGAGGGGTAATATTATAGGTGGGCTGGTTCAGTTTCATAGCCAGGGCTGCTTTTTATTCCCAGTCCAGCTCTAAACTTCATTAATTAAAGAGACACTTAGAACCTTACGGATTGCACCAAAAGTGTTTAACCCTTTAAGCCGAACGCCTGAAAAGTAGTTAATGACCAGAACATTTTTTTCGTTTTTGCCTCCATGCGTTTCAACAGTTGTAACTTTTTTATTTTTTCAATGACGCAGTTGCATGAGGCCTCGCTTTATTCGAGACGAGTTGTACTTTATGGGGGAATAGTTTAAGTACACTTATAAATAATTGCAGTTTTTTTTTTTATTTAAAAAAAATGTTTTTGTTTTTTAATTTTTTTTTTTACACCATTCACATTTCACACTTAATAACTTGTTATATTAATTCTACAGGTTATTATGGTTGTGTGGATACCAAATATGTGTAGGTTTTTTGTGTGTGTAATTTATGCACAATTATTTTTAATTAAATATTTATTTTTATTTTATTATTTATTTTTTTATTTTTTTTAACACTTTTTATGGGGTTTTTTGTACTTTTTTTTTTTACTCCCATGAAGGGAGAACTGTTTTACATTTTTTAAAATTTTTTTTTACACTTACTAATGTATTAGCATATTCATATATGCTAATACATTAATATCTGTGTCAGTTTGACACAGGCAGTGATTAGGACAGCACACAGTGCGCCCTAGTCACTGACTTCTTACACAGACCACTCTGGGGCCACGCTAGGTCCCCAGAGCTGACTGTGCAGCCGGTCCCGTGGGCTCTGTCGGGTCACCGGGTATTCCGATCACCCGACAGAACAGGGGATCCCTTTGATTGCGCTGCGGTAACGCACCGCCGCAATCAAAGGGTTAAAGCATCGGGTTGCGGAGGTTTCCGCCGCTCCCCGATGCCTGCAGGACATGCTCTGGGATCAGGGCTGTGTAATACAGCCCCGATCCCAGCGCAGCTGCGACGCCCAGGCGGCGCAAACTCCAATGTCTGCAGCGACGTCTAAAGACGTCGCTGCAGACAAACGACCTGAAATGCCCGCCGTCTAAAGACAGTGGGCGGTCGTTAAGGAGTTAATATAAGGACCCGCCCGGACCTGCTGGGGGAGCTCACAGCACTCCCTCAGACCTCCTAGCTGGGTTAGGATATGTTCACACGGTGTAATTTCGCCGAGCATTTCGCTGCGTATTTGCACTCTAATATGGGCGAGATGCTCACTGAAATTACAGTAATCCATAGTTTTCATAGAGATCTATGGATTATGCCTCCTCTCCCCGCTCATACAATACGATCGTATTGTACACGTGGGGAGATAAGTGACATGCCGCGGAAGTATGTGCGTATTAGCGCAAGCTCCCAAAAACACACAATGTAATGCGGTGCGTACTGTACGCTCCACAATACATCGTGTGAACATAGCCTTAGAGGGGGCCGCTGCACTGCAGGGAGAGGAGGGGAGAGAAGGGAAGGGAGGGGAAGTGAAACGGACGGCGAGTGACGGTGGGAGGGCTGGCACGATAGGCGATGAGAGGGAAAATTGTTCCCCCCCACTTTTTGAATCAAAGTTATGCCCCTGTGTGTAACTTATTTTATCTTTATTTTTAAAAGCACTGTGCCTTTTATTTATTAAAGCATAAAACTTTAGTTTGTTTGGTTCTTTTATGCTAGTGAGTGATGTTTGTGGGCAACAAGAGTCCTTTCACTGTCTTGAAAGGTGGTGACAGTGAATATTTTGAGGTGCGTGGTCTGTGTTGGGGAGTAATTTATATGCAATTTGCTACCTGAGTGGAAGACTGAGTGAGTGAAAATAGATTAACCCCTTTCAGTGGTACCCACATCATGTGCTGGTAAGTAAGTGACAGACAGTGTCATTGTTTTTCACAAATCCTGCAACAATAATATCCCTAAAACAGACTCAGCAAGATTTAGGAGCCAGCAGAGCTAAAATATCAATCACTGCCGTAGACCTGCCCACAACCTGCACAAGAATTGGAAGCCTGAAATGGGACAACTCCTTTAATCAGGACACACATTTCCAGAGGTATAACTTGAAGTTCTTGGGTCCCAAAGCAAAAAGCTAAATCGGGCCCGCCAACTATTATGTGCTAATTATAATACTGGTGTCTTCCTATGTGGCAGGAGGGCTTTTGAGCCCCCTCAGGCTGCAGGGCCCGATAGCAATTGTTACCTCTGCACCCCCTATAGCTATGTCACTGCAAATTTATAAACAAGCAACTATACATCTCTAAGTAATGAAGATCTGGGTAAGGAAGAGTTACTAGCAGATATCAAGAAAACTTTTCAAAAAGACAAAATACCAAAGTATATGAAATGACTGTCCAAGAGAAAACATATCTGAAAGATCAGGAAAGTATTGTTTGACAAAGTTGCCAGCTGAAAATGTCTTATCAAGAGTAAGTCTGGAAGCTGAAAGCACCATTGACATAAAGCAATTCTAGCCAACTTGTACATTTGAACAGAAAACTTTAAAATTTGGCCAATTTCATGAACTGATCTTATCTAACGACTCCAGCGCAACCTTAGAGCAACTATATATTTTAGGCGAAATACCACTGCCTTTAGCTGACATTAGGAGATCTTCAATGTTTTGTGAACATTCCTATCAGGTAAGCATTAATGAGACCATTTATTTTCTTTTACTAATTCTCTTAGCCAGTCGATCCCTTTTCAGAAATACTTGCATCATCAGATTACCAGTAACAGTGTTTTCATATTAAATAATTTTTCAGATTTTATATTGCTTCCAGAAATCTTAAAATAAAAACCAATGATTTTCATAAACCAAAGTTCAAGGAGAATCTTCTCTTTCTTAGAGCCTATCTTAATTTTGTTTTTTCACTTGTGTATGAAATTTTGCGTTTAAACGCAAAATTTCATGTGCATAATAATAGCCTAGAATGCGCCAGATTTATGAACCCGCTCTACAGCGGGTCATAAATCAGGTGCATTCTAGCGCTAGTCCGACATTTCTGGCTCAGGTATACCACTTTGAAAGTGCTCTACCTATTCCAGCTATAATGCGCCTGGAATTGTCATAACAAAGCTATAAATCTATAGCTTCATACGGTTCTAGTACGCCCCGCCTCCAGCATCCAACCCGAAATCAGGCGCATTACAAAGTGCAGCTTGCGCTCTGTAATGCATCTGATAATGGCTTGCTGGAGGGTTTTCACTAATGTGAACGGGGCTGCGCCTGATGTTGGGCTGAAAATATGCCAAACCCCATTGCCAAACTCCATTGTGTCACAACAGTTTAAGAATTTTGCAGAACAATGATTAAACTGTGAGCTGATATGGCTATGGGTTGCAAAGTCAACATACAACATGTTTTCTCTTATACTCCAATAGAAACAGTTGAAAAATAAGACTGTCATTTGAAAATTAGATATTTTCATTTTTAAGTTGGTCCCTTAAATAACTACTTCATGATAAAAACAAGAATTGTGCACTTAAATTGAAATTTCAATTACATACAGAAAGAAACAGGCAAATAAACAGATGTTCTATACTACAGTGCAGTCTGCAATCCCCGGCACTATTGTGTACATTAAGACAGCCCACTCGCTAATATATTCAGTGTATTAAAAAAAGCATTAGAGAGAAAAACAGCTTTTCTTACCATAACAATGAAAGTTAAATACAAGCTTGTGTTTATTGTGATGAAAAATACATTAAGGCTGTTTTAGCAGGAGCTTATTTTCAAAGTTTATAATAGCTAATAAGGACTTCAAATTATACCACATGCAGATGTATAATCTACACATACCCATTCATATTAACTAGTCAAAAGAAATATGCATTGGATTTTCAATGAATATTGAAAATCCAATGCATATTTCTTTTTTTGTCATATTGTCTTTTTTCATAGACAAACTACTTTTCAAGGTAGAGATGAGAGTGGAAAGAATAAGGAACTTGAGATCGTGGAGAATTTTCAGCAGTTATCATCTCTCCTGTGGGTAGATGATAAATGTTCAATTTGGGAAAAATCCTGATAGTGCTGGGATCCCTTAAGTTACATTGGCCTCAGACTACAATTTTTTCAACATTTTGTCTTTCTTGTGACATTGTAACTTGAGACTACATCAAAATACAATGTCACAGACAGTCCAGATCTGAAATTTCATGGGGTATCCAGCCAGTCAGCACGAGCATTTCACCTGTAAAACGCAATTATTATTATTATTGCTTCTATGGGCACCAGGTAAAGACAGCTTCATATTATTATACAAAACCCTGACAAAGCTGCTGTCCTCATGACCGAAATTTCCAGCTTCCAGCAGCAATTTTGACTTTTTGCAACTAGAGAGTTGTCTTATCTGTATTATTAATCTACACATTGTTATTTAATCTTTTTTTTCTTACCATGGGTTGACAATTTAGGGTCTTCAGAACCAATGACGAGTTGTCCATAGAGTTATGGTCTCAAGTTACAAGAGTTTCAACTTATAATGGTTGTCCCAGAACCAGGAATTATTCAAGAAATCCCAAAACTGCTGTAAACACAGAAATTCACCTTTGTCAGTCTGAAGGGGGATTATTTAAACCTATGCACTTAATTTTTTTCTATCATTCATAAATGCTTTATCAACCAGTCGACATTTCAGAGTCAGTGATCAACCAAAAAAACAGCAGCCAAATGTTTTATAGGACCACCTACCTCCCCTCACATCTAGGGTTCAGATGTAAGATCTTTTAGCTACCAGAATCAACCAAGAAACCTTTAAGCAGTCTAAATCATTTGTAAATACCCCCTCACCCTAATATCTATGCTTGAGATAAATGACTTGATAAGAATAGATTAAGATTTATCTAAAGGCAAGCTACGAAAATCGAGACATCGGTGAAATGAAAAAACGATAGGTATTTCTTAACAGTTAAACTTACCTTCTTCTGATCTTCTAGCTTATGACTTATCGGATTCTTCCCATGCTTGCTCATTTCTGAAGACACATCCATCACCTCTATTTTTGCCCTTTGGAACAGATGTCAGCAAACTAATCCACAAGTTGGGAGTTACAAATACATAGATGTGCCTTTTCTTCCATCACAACCGTGTTCCAAACTACTGAGTCCACGAATTATTAAAAAAAGCATTTATCAATCCCAGGCGATAACCCTCGCAAATCTGCAGATCTGTCTTGGAGCCTTCAGTATCAGCATATCGATCTAAAACACTTCCACTGTATGAGACCCGCATCCATCTAGAACTCCATTTCCAACTGCTATCTCCTGCATTCTTCACTCTGTCCCATCCCGAAGAAGATTTACATTTCATCTATAAACCTGTCAAGATAAGACACAGAAATTCAGTGCACTTTGTATAAACATATAAAAAATTGCTCAATATTCACATCATCTAAGAGAAAAGACAAAAGAATATGGCAATGTTTTGTGGAGCAATAAACATACGATATAAAGTAACAATCATGAAAAACAACTCATGTTCCTTTTTATTTTCACTGATTCAAAAGAAACTTTAAAGTCTTGGAGGGAAATTGTATTTCACATTTTCTACCTCTAGAGTTATAATAAAAATGTGCAACTTTTTGAATCTTTTATGCTACTTAGGGAGCTTTTGTTAAAATTTAGTAAAAATTAACAGTAGGGACATAGTCCGCTGTAGTCTAACAAATTTATTATGATCTATGTCAGAAAGTAGTGGAAATTACAGCTGGTGTAGATTTCAGTGTGAGGTGTAAGAACCCCCACAAATGCAACAAATTTGTATAGAGATTTGTGACTCTTTGTCAAATCTAACACCAGCAAGCTTAAAGGGGTTGTATCATTTCATTAAATGGTCTTCAGAATAAGGGTACAGTGAAAACAAGCAACTTTGCAATCGAATGTCACTTGCAAAGCTGTCTTTCACAGTGTCCCTCATCTTTGTTTTGTGTAAACAATGTTCCCCACTGCTGGTTGGATCCCACCTCCTTGCATTTCATTAGCTGCCAGCTCTACTAATTTACATTATGTCTGGCCTCCGGTCGGAGCGCGCATTCCTGCCTCTCTCACTCAGAATAAAGGGCTGGCCACAATTTCACTTTGTACAGTCACCAACTTCTCAGTTACACTGCAGCTGCTTCTACAATCAGAAAACTGCAGAATTATGCCTCGGTGCCTTGTGTAAACATAGAAGGGAGACGGATCTGTGCTCTGGATGAGTTCATAGAAGACTGGATTCAACTGTAACAAACTTTCTGCTGTGAGAGAAGAAAAGATCAGTGCTCTGAGTAAATAGAAGACTGTCTAGACTGAATGCAGGCCTGTGGTATGTAAACAGCTGTTACAAAATAAGACTGCATAGGGAGAGAACAGTGACATGTATAGGGGGGCGGGAGAACATACTGACTTGGGAGTGAACATGAACAGTGACGGGGGGGATGATGTCATCCCCCTTCAGTTAAGAAACACCCAGCTGGGAGGGGAAGAAACTCCCCTGGATTTAAGTAACTAAGAAAATCAAGCTTCAAGAAAACAGCCGAACTGATGAAGCGATACATCCCCTTTAATGCTTAGATTAGCATGCAAAGTGCCAGTCTAAGTATATAAGCCCTTTAGTGTACTAACTGTACAAGTTATGCTTAAGTTTTTGTTAAGATTTTTCAGTCAGTATACTTGCATGTTAGGATCTTTTCACATATAATTTATGCCGTGTACTTAAGGAATACATTCCACTTAATGCTTGTGAGAGAAGGCTGAAACACATGACACTATATAGTCATATGTCATCAATAGGTTTCTATGTGTGGTATGCATTTATTTTTGGTGTTGTACTGTATTCCTCCATATGGAACTGCATAGTTTAATAAAGTAAACATACATGCACTGCATATAGTACTACATAGAGCATTAAATGAACATACCTTCAATGTAATTGAAACAACTGGTTTAAACTACTTGGAATGTATAGGAATTCCAAAGGTGTAGGAGTTCTAAACCTGTGCAGTTTATACCATACAAGGTTTATACGTCTAACTGAAATGACCCTATAAACTGAAACTGTGGCATCGTGGAGGGCCCAAGAATTATGGCTGCTATAAGTGCATCAGCCTGAAAGTGAAAACATCAGACTGTTGGCACTAATTTACGCCTTACGAATGCAATTATTTTGGGCCTTGACACAGAGCGCTTTTTTTTGTTCTTCACCTCTGCACTCCAATAAACACAACTTTTCCTTTTTGTTGTTACCAATCTAGCTTTATGAGGGCTTGTTATTTGTAGGAGCAGTAGCATTTTTTAATATGAGCTTTTGGGGTACCTATAATGTATATAGAAATTTTTATTATCATTTTGGGAGATGGAAAAAAACAACAATTCTGCAACGTTTCTGTTTTATTGTTTGGGTTCTGTTTTTTTACAATATTTTTTACAATATCCACTATGTTAGCTTCATTCTGTGGGTTAATATTATTACAATTATACCAAATTTAGAGGGTCTTTTTTTTAGTTATGTACCATTAAAAAACATCTACAATATTTTATTTATTCTTTCAACAGAGCTGTGACAGGGGTAGTTTTTTGAAGGATGGGATGTAGTTTTCATTGTTACAATTATGGGGTACATGCAACTTCTAAATGACTTTAAAGGGGTTTTCTCACTACAAGGATCGCTTTTTATGTTAAAGATCTTGCAAAAACAAGTCCCTTTGCAATATATGTCCATTAACAGTATCCTACCTATTCCTAGATATCCCCTCTTGTATGGGCTGCCTCAGCTCCTCCAGTTGCTATAGCTACCGGTGTTGGTCGCTATAGCTACAGACCTGGCTTCTACTGCAGCCTAGTAGAGCCAGTAAACATGCCCCTGAATTAAAAATGAAACCAAGAAAACAGGATGAATCAATTTAGTGAGACAACCCCTTTAACTTCATTATTTATTAGGCAGGAAGAACAAAAAAAAAACCTCAAAAGTAGTTTGCCATTGTTTTTTAATGTATTTTTATGGCATTCACAGTACTGGTTACATAATGTAATAATTTTATAGTTCAGTCATTACAGACACAGCAATACAAATTCTGTGTATGTTTTTACTGTTTTATTTTCCTAACTTAGTAAAACAAAAGGCCCTTTTCTTTGGGGGGGGAGGGGAGTATTTTTTTATTTTTAATATTTAGATACCGTTTTATTTTTTAGTTCCTCTAGGGAATTTGACTATGGGATCACTTTATTGCTAGTATAATATATTACACTACTTCTGTATTGTAGCCTTTGTCAGGTCCTGATATGTGTACCAAGATGGCAGACCCGAGGGCCTTCATTAAACCTATGGCTGCCACAACAACCCCTCAGCAAACCGCAATTGCGTCATGGGGAGTGAATGGGCTGATAGAAGGAACCCTTTCTCAAAACCCTTAGGTGCTTTGATCACTATTGAATTAGGCATTTAAAACATGAAACTGCCATGATCAGAATTTTCTATGCTGGCAGTTATAGCAGGAGCCCAGCTAGGAGTATCAGTTGGGCTTCTGGCATGGATCCTGTGGACACAGAAATGGTGCCCATTTGATTATTTTTCCATACAATCTGCATTTCTGTACCATGTGCACAGATCCTTACAGCAGCCACATTGACCTAAACTGGGTCTAGAGATGACTCATTGACTTCTATAGGAGAGAGTTTTGAGACATGCTATCTGACCTGCACAAAGTGCAGTTATAAACACTCCGTAATATATAATGTATAGAACTTATTATACTCCTTTAAATATGACTTTGATAGGAGAAGCAATCCATTTTCCAAATGCAGGGAAATTATTGGCTTTGGCATCACCGCAGGATAAGGACATTTTTATAGAAAGTGCAAAATCATATACCATAAGGTAGGTGTGGTATGTATATTGAACAATTAAGATATGCACATAACTGTACTACTACTTAGGCAATTCCCAAAATTAGCAAACTAGTGGTAGAACAAATCAAATCCCAAATAAACATATCTAAAATCAGACACCACTCTGGGTTGTGGAGTCTGAGGCAACCCCTAAGTGTTCACCAGTACCCACCACAAGGCAGGTTGGAATTGGCTAATAGGGACCTACATTGCAGTGTAAGATGTTAAGTACAAAGAGAGAGAAAGAGACAATCAGAAACACACCAGGAAGCACTAGATGAAATCAAGAACTTAAGTATCTAAAACAGCAGGTAAAGTGAAGTCAATAAACCAAGCTGGGGACAAAAACCAAGAGAGAGTGGATGATCCAAATCAAAAAGCAGAAAAGTAACCAGTAAATGAGCCAAAAACAAGGAGAGTATAAACGAGGCCAAGTTAGGAAACAAAACTGAGCCAGGACATAGAAAGCAATCACAGGCAAAAGGACAGAATCAGCGTCGGATACCCTGCCTCAGCCATTGGATGCTGGTCCAGGGGTTCTGCTCCTCATACCTCTGACTAAGGCTTGACCAGTGGGCATGCCAAATATAAAAAGACAGGAATTTAAAATCTTAAAAATAACGAGTGGAGAGGCAAGGCATGTTTTGAACAGGGGAATACTCTGCAAAAAAAAAAGTGGTTCAAAAAGTCTCCAGATTGGTTCCGATATGTAATGTGAAAGAATGTATAACCAAAATAAGATTTTTAATTTATGATATAATGGTTTCTCTGGTTATCAATGAATGAAAGTAGGGCATAATTAAAGTAAAACCAATCACCTTTCTGATGTTAGGCACGTGAGATTCCCAACAAAAACAAACACAAACAAACAGATGTGGTGGCAAAAGCTCAGGTTTTTTTACCTCTTTCCCCGTGGCTCTTGCAAAATCAGAACACAGACAAATGAACATGTTATAGATATTACTACATGCCCAAATATATAAAATAACGCTAAAGATCCATACTAAGAAATAAACCTCATTATAGTATTCATGTACGTCTTATATATGAAAGCAATTTAATAAAAATTTAACATGTCTGTGCGATAGTTCAAACCAGCCGGTCTGCTGGTGCCAAGTTTCATAATCCACTGGGCCTCTTTTCTCCTGATCGCTTTAGTCCAATTCCCACCCCTGTAAGGTCGTGGCACGGTTTCAATGGCGTAGAACCTAAACCCTGACAGATCTGCATTATGGGATTCTAAAAAATGTTTCGCTGCTCCCGACATCTGTCCCTGATTTTTCCTTATGCTGGCGATGTGTTCCATTATACGAATTTTTAGTTTTCTAAAATACTTTTTTTGGCATATTACACATTCTATCACATAGATTAAATGGTGGATATTACAATTCATAAATTGTCATATATAATATTTTTGATGTCTGTGGGTGTCTGTGAATTCCATGGTTTTTATAGCCTTGTCACATGCATTACATCGAACGCCCCCACACTTGAAGAAGCCCTTCTGTGATAGCCAGATTTTATTCTTATTCTCTTGTTTGGGGATATATGCACTAGGGGATATGTCATTGCCCAAAGTTTTTCCTCTTCTAGGGACTATCTGTAATCCCCTTTATCAACAATCTCGCTAATTTTTCGTTTTGGCCGCAGAATGTTAATATTTCTTTCTAAATATGGATTTTATTTCACCGAAATTTCTACTGTACCTAGTGGAAACGTAATTTTTTCCTTCCTAAACTCTTGTTTTTGCGTATTTTTAGAAAGCAATTGTTCTTGGGTCATATGACTTGCTTTATTCTTTGCCTGATTGATGTCCCTTCTATTGTATCCCCTCTGGATTAGTCTTGTCTCTATTTTTTTCTGTTGCCTCTTTAAAATCCCGTCTAGTTTGCATACCTCCTAGCTCTAAAAAAATTTCTCCAAAGGTATGGCTTTGATGGTATTTTGTCTATAGCAGCTATTTTTTCAAAAATTGAAGAATTGTTTTAAAGTTTGGAGATTGTATTCCACATCCGAAATTGATAAAGAAATGTTTGCTTTTCCTTCCATTTTAAAACCCATTGTTTTGAAAAACGCAAAAGCTGTAACCACATCGCACCCATAACAAGGTGCCCTAATGCACAAAAACAAAACCACCAGTCCCAAAAGGTTACATGTTAGAGGTTCTCCCCCTTTCCCCTGTTTGCCTGAAAGTTTGCTCAGGACTGACTGGTGTTCTTTAATGTAGCCTGGCAATTTTCTGAACAACTTTGGTTGAAGATATTTATCAATCCAGCTGCCAGCCTTCATTCAGGAGTCATTCCCGATATAATAGGTCGTAGACTCGGGGAAACATACCCTTATGCACTTAAGGTGCTCCGTAGAAAATGGGTGTCACAGGTTCCTCTCTATACAGGAATTTTTTTCTTGTTTTTTTACAAAAAACTCCTAATGCATTCCGTCTTGGAGAATTCTCTTAGTTTCAATTGTAAGATTTATTAGGGGTCTCTTTTAATCTACGATATGTGTCAGCATCGTTTATATCTTAATACCTGTGTTGTGTATAGGGCGAGTCCATCACAACGAGGCTCCCCTTTATCTGCCTTCTTAACAATGATGTTACCATTGGCTTTTAATTTTCCCTTTAAAAGCCCTATCATTGGGACCATGTTAAATTGTTGTTTTTTAACCTCTGCGTTTCTTAAATTCCTTATTCCTATCTTGTAGTTTTTCTAAACTCGTTCCCCTCAAAATTTTGAAACTGTTCAAGTGCAGGTATCCTAGCCTGCACAGAAAAAAACTTGGGGTTAGGCATATCAATGATGAAAAGTCTAGATCTAACCTCGATATAACTTCACTCCCCATGTTTTCTATTTCAAATTCCTGTAATGTTTTAAGGGCTAGTTGTTCTTGAATTGTAGCCTTTCAAATCATTTTCAACACTAATTTCAAAGTGTAATAAACATTACCTGCTTTGTCTTGTTCCCCGAAAATAATAATTTAATGTTAAAAACCTCACAAATTTATTGATGTCCACATATGGTATCAAATTTTCTCAAAGTCTTGTGTTGGTACAAATTTAAACCTTGTTTTTAACACCTCTAATGCGGTTCCGTTAAGATGGTGGGTCGGTTAAAAATGTCCTCTAGACTTTGTATATTTGGTTTTCTCTGCGCAAAAATTCTCATGGACTTCCTCGGTGTTTCCCAGTCCTTTTTTGGGTTTTTCTTCGCGTTTTTTTGACCCCTCTTTTGTTGCCCTTCTCATTTGTCTCTGTAATTATGTGAGTCTTTCATCTTGTGTATCATTATCTGTAATAGCGCTATCTGTGCTATCCACTTCAGAGAAACTAACCTATTATATCTACCAATCTTCTTTTTCTTGAGAATAGATCTTGGGGTAAAGTTCTGTTTGTCTATTGTCCAAGTATATACCCTTTCCTGGTTATAGTCCTCCATATCTCTGTTATATTTCCTTTTTTTATTCTCCATTATAACTTGTTCCGCTTTGTCTATGGTTTCTTGTAACTGTTTCTGTGCCGTATTATAATCTGGCAGCTGTGCGTATGAATTAATTGTGTGTTCTAAAACCTTTATTTTTATCTCGATATCCTTCAATTTATCAGTTTCCACTTCTACTATTAATTTGATAAGGGCCAAAGAGCAGTCCGACAAAATGTTATTCCATTTGTGTTTGTTTTTGTTGGGAAGATCACGTGCCTAACATCAGAAAGGTGATTGGTTTTACTTAGTTTTATAAGACAGGTGTATAATACTATTTGGTAACAGTGAACAAGGGCGTATTGCCTGAAATGCGTATGTTATTTCACCTATATGCACAAGTATGTATGCCATAGTGCTGTTTTTTAGATTACTGCAATAAATATCATAGTTTTTACCGGAACCGGACTTGGGAGTATTTGCAGGCGCGGGTCCCGTCGCTAATCCCCGCCCGGATATCCGACTGCGTTCTGTTGTGTTACCGCTTGGCTGGCGGAGAGCCCGGATGGGTGAACTGTGACTTCCAGGATTCTCTATCAACGATATAAACAAGTCCGCAAAAAAGGTGAGCTGAATCTTTTGTACCATAATTAAAAGGGTTGTCTCACCATGCTGTTTGACAGAACCAAAAGCAGCTTCAGATTCATGAATTCTGTCTCTTCCTGGTCAGGCCATGTGTGGTTCTATAGCAGTGATTAGCATACCGGTTCCATATTTACAGCTCTTCTAATTAGATTGACACAAGAGCAGGATATGTAATCTATATGGCACAGAGTTTCAGAACTCAAAGTAAACACCAAAAAGTAATTTCTCTCCTTTGTTTGTTAGCGATTACACACCTATGTGCACTCAGAGCAGATAAAATCTCTTATCTCCTGATCAAGAAAAAAATCAAGAGACATGTATTTGCAAAACGTCTTGATTTAACATGTTGAAAATTAATCTTTTCTGTGAGACAATCCATTAAACATTTATCAAATTTACAAATATCTATTTATTTTAAGGGGGTTGGATGCCACTAAAATAGGTGTAGGGGAAGGGTAAAATAAGTGTAGTATAGGTAATGAGGTTTTGGACAGTATATTAAATGAAGGAGTTGAATTAACTGTGTGGTATTAATATTACATGTATTCATTGAACCCCTTTAAATGGGTTATGTACTAATATGTATTCCATTATTCACCTGTAGATATTGTACCAGCTTGCAGAGGCAGAATGTTAACAAAATGTATAATACAAAGCTTCAGTACTTGATTTGTTGACATTTTGGAACACATATTTACATAAACATGGAACACCTAAAGTTAAGAAATCTAATAAAGTTCAATCTCTTTACATGTTGTTTGGCCACAAGGTATCCTTAAAGTGATGATAGGCTCAGGAAATGGAATTGTAAGTTCAGTGTATTACAAAGTCTGTTCAGCTGTAGTGTACGAGAATATTGGAGGTTGGCATTTGATATTTTTCACAAATGTAAAAATAGGGGGTCCCCTTTTTATTCCACAACTAAAATATTTAGTTATTGCTGTCAATAATAGAAAAAGGCTTTGTAATATAAATAACAAACTTTGTTATGGCATTAAAAAGATGGATATCAAAATGAAACCCGTTGGATCCCATTACAAGTCAAGGCAACATTAGGGTCTGTCCACACGGCACTGACAATAATTCAACCGGTATTTTGTCATTTTTTTTAATGCAAAGGGGGACGGTTTCTGGCTGTGGTTTGTGGATTCAGCCGTCCCCCTTTGCAATGAACAGTTCATTTTCTGCCCAAAATGAATGAACATGTTCTAAGTTTTTTACACGGTCAGATTTGTCGTCAGAAAATCCGAGCTGTGTAGACTACAGCTCGGATTTTCTATTAAAGTCTATTAAAAGGGCTGACAGTCGGCAAATCCGAAAACCGTCTGAAAATTCGACTGAAAACCGGTGCCGTGTGGACGGACCATTAGTGTCCATTGTTTAAAAACTCCAGCACTTTCTTGAAACCATGATGTCAGTGTGAATAGAGAAGTAGTCGCACTTTATTCCTGCAGGCAGCTTACTTAATTCAATTACTGGACGGAAAAGACTTTGCAAAAAACAACCATAATTGACTAAAGATCTAGGTTCAGGCTGCAGGGGAACTGAATGCTATAAAAGTCTTGGAAAACAACAACAGAATAATAAAATGAGAATTTATAGCCAATGTTAATATAAGCACCAGCTTAGTTAGCTCACTCCAGTCTTTGCATTACTGTTTGTTGTATTAGTCAATAGCACTGCAATTATACCCTTTACAAGTCTAACAGATTAATGTTAATTGTACATCATCTTGCATTTCACAGATTACTTTGTATTGCTACAAAATCTCCATTTGTGTTACACTTCTTCTCTCAAGTACTGTATGCCACTCTCTACATTCAAATTTAGTACTTCCTCATTTAATCCCTAATTTAAAGGGCAAATTCTAAGGAATTGTTCAGATGGCAATAAATGATGGGTTACTATAAGATACAAAGATATAGTGACCTTTATCTAGTTCTTAAAAGTGAGTATATTCAAGTCACTAAATAAAAAGAGAGCACTATAGTATTCCAAAACGCAGGTTATGATTATACATAGAAAATCATGTATTGATACACTATAAAATGAAGAGCAATATGTCCAGTATCCTATAGTAAAATCGTAATTGTTACTACACATATGCTCAAGCATCACTAAAATTAAAGCAATGTCAACTTTATATGTAAGTCAGTACCTTCCTGCAATTTATTTTCCTGCCTACTGCTTAAATGTTGTTTTTTCAGCTCAACTTCATTAAAAAGGTTCTCTCGATACAAAGATCCTATCTGTAATGATGAGGACAGTAAAAATAAACACTTTTGCAATTGGTTTGTATTACCTAAATCATTTAATATAGCAGCTATGAGCTAATCTGTGTGTTCTACACCAACAATTGCAACCTGGGGGTCGGCCCACGCCCCTTTTCTGTGATTGGCTGTCTGATATTTAGTTCAACCCCCTGGATGGGACACACCCCCTGTGCTGTGATTGGCTGCCTGCACTTTCTGTGCTCACTCCCCTCTGAGCTGTGTCAAACTGAAAGTGAAACTGAGCTCCCAGGGACAGCTCTGATGTGAAGGATCTGGGCAATGCTAGATTCACTCCCCCCACCCATTTACCCCACATGTAATACACTCTGTTAGACACGATGACAAGATGTCACTTTCTGTAATATTAGGGGGCTGTAAATATAACTGTTTGCATCAAAACAGGTGTTTTGGTTACAAGGAGCCTGGGAGGGAGGTGACAGCTCTCCAGGCATGAGAAATGACCATTGCAGGAGGTCTGTAGAGCAATGACATCCACTCCCTTCCACTGCACACACAAAATGAGGACTGGGAAGGGAGCAGGGACAGGGAGGGGCGGGATGATGTCACCATTCTTCAGTGAGGGAAAACACGCCTACTGGATTTAAAACTGTAAGAGAGAGAAAGCTCAAGATGCCTTTGAAAGCCTGTACTGGGAAAACCCCTTTAAGTCAGTGCTGTTATCAGTTACTATGGCTTAGCTACCCTCTCTACAGGGAGTCTGAGGTAGTCTGACACATAATTCCTATAACATCATTGGTTAAAGGGGTTGTCTCCCTACAAGAATTGCTTTTTATGTTAAAGATCATGAAAAACAAGTTACTTTGCAATATATGTCCATTAACAGTATAATTCCTATTCTGAGAGATCCCTTCTTGTATGGGCTGCATCAGCTCTGCAGATCATTACAGCTACAGACCTGTTTGATCTCTCCTGATAGGCTGCCAGTGCTGGTTGCTATAGCTACAGACCTGGCTTCTACTGCAGCCTAGTGGAAACCAGTAAACACGCCCCTGTATTCAAAGTGAAACCAAGAAAACAGAACTGAGTTAAGATGAATATAGTGAGACAGCCCCTTTAAGGCTTTTGTGCTCCCCCTTCCACTGCAGCTCTGCCTTCTCTGATAGGCTGCTAAATAACACAAGCCTATCACAAGCTCTGCAGGAGTCAGTGCCCTTATGGACGATTTCTATTGCAAAAAAGGACAGAATGATTCTAAAGTACAGACTAATAAATCACCAGTGAGAAAGAGATTATCAGGTAACTGACAAATTTACCAAGACAAATGAGCCTTGGTAATAGCAACCCAAAGTGTTGCTTTAAAGAAAAACTTTCCTTTTACTAAGATTTTTGCATAACACCCTCATATGGACCTTAGTTAATCACTACAAAGTGCTTTTCAGAGAGTACTAGAGCATTGTGTTGCCAGTAAGTCTGACAAAACTTTAAATGTCATGGCAAATTTCAGTGAAAAAAATTCCACACTGTTTTGTACATGACAATTTAGATTATCACAGTGATTATAATAAGTATACGCATGTTACTGGGTTTAAAGGTAGCTTGAATAAATGTTTTATTCAATAGAAAATATGTTAAATACATGCATAACATTTTAAATGAATATTTTGTCATCGGCAGGTCCATTAGACTCTAGAATTAAATTTTTTGTTTCATGGTGGAGTTGTAACACAAATTCAACTGGTGAATAGCTAGATTAACCCCTTAACCCCTCCAAAAAAAAAAAATATGACTCTTAATAAAATAATAATAATAATAATCTTTATTTCTATAGCGCCAACATATTCCGCAGCACTTTACAAATTCAAGGGTAAACATACAGTCATTACACATTAAAAGTACTTACAAATGAGACACAAGGTGTGAGGGCCCTGCTCATGAGAGCTTACAATCTATTAGGGTGTATGGGTAAGAAGTGCCAAGTTTACAATGGTCCGGCCATGTTTCATAAATAGGGGGTGGTTTACATGAAAAATGGATGAACCTGCCACCCAGACTGTACATCTATATACAGATAAGTGCCTGTGAGTGCCCAAGTGCAGGGAGTGACAGATGTGTGTGATAGCAGTTAGGATCTTGGTGGGCCAGACCGAGAAGATGTATTTTCAGGGCCCTCTTAAAACTGTGAGGGTTGTGAATGTGCCTGATCGCCCGCGGTAGCATATTCCAGAGAATTGGTGCCGCACGTGTGAAATCTTGTAGGCGGGCATGGGAGGTTCGGATGATTGAGGAATGTAGTCTGATATCATCAGCAGAGCGGAGAACACGGGTAGGGCGGTAGACAGAGACTAGGGAGGAGATGTAGGGAGGAGCAGCGCTGTGGAGAACTTTATGGGTGAGAGTGCTGAGTTTATACTGTAACCTGTACCAGGAGCCATAACATTTTTACCTTTACACCTACATAGACATATGAGGGCTCTTATTTTGCGGGACAAGATGTACTTTCTAATGGTGTCATTCATTGTACCATAGAATATACTGGGAAACCACAAAAAAATTCAAAGTGGGGTAAAATGTGAAAAAGCTCACTTGCGCCATGTTTGCGGGTGTTTTGTGTTTATGGAGTTTAATCTTAGGTAAAAATTATGTGTTATCTGTATTTGTAACGTAACAAAATTTCAAACATTTTCCATGTTTGAAATTTGCGCGGCCACACCATTTTCTGCAGCCAATAACTTTTTTGTACTAACACCTATGGACTTGAGTGAGGAGGGAATTTTTTGCGGGCTGCAGTGTACTTTTTATTGGTACCAGTTTGGAATACATGCAACTTTTTTGATTAAATTTATTCCAATTTTTATGACACAAGAAATTACCCAAAAAACTACAATTTTGGCATTTTGGAATTTTTTATCTTCTACAGTGTTCAACATATGGGATAATTGATGTTATATTTTAAAAGATCAGATTTTTTTGGACACGGTGATACCAAATATGTGTAACTTTTTTTTATTTCTTTTATTTGTAAAATGGCAAAGGGGGGGGCATTTGAATATTTCAATATTTTTATTGTTTTTTTAAACTTGAAAAAAAAAATTTTATACTTTACCTTTGAGTCCCCCTAGGGTGCTTCACCACTAGGTTGCTCCATCATTTAAACAATATAAAGCATTGTATTAAAAATGCATTAGGGTGTACCAAGATGGTGGTTTTCCCACTTCCTGCCTTCCAGCTGCCATGTTCACCGATCGGAACCATGCGATTTTGGCACGGACGATCCGCGAGCACCATTTCTCTTTCATTTAGATTCAAGGGTTAAACAGCGTGGGATGGCAGCATCCCACGTTGTAAGTGCCGAGTGTTAGTACACAACTCCACCAGAATGTACCCACACGTCCAGGTGGGTTAAGGTGTTAAATTATATACTGGTATCTATTCCACTATTTATGTAATTTACTCTCCGAGTTTTACATTGTGCTGAGTTACTAAAATGCTGTACAAAGCACCCCATCACCCAAACTCCCACCAACCCACACACATACTTAGACCAGTGATAGGCTGAAGCGGTCTTGTTGGTATACAGACATATCATTGCTGCAATCAAGTAATCCATGAGGACCACCTGAACAGTGGTGCTAGGACAGCAGGGAATTAAACAGATCAGTATAGGTTATTTTTTATTTTAGCATATTTCCTGCCATGTACATTAGATTTATGTACAGTCGTCCATCGCACTACTGTGTTTGCAAACACAACCACAAAAACTTTTGTCAGTATTGTCCATTTCAGTACAGTAGGTCGAATTGGCCATTTTGAACATGTTCCATAATATGAAGTAAAGGTCGAATAATCTGGGAATTTTCTGAGAACATTCTTTTTTTTAAATTTTTTAGATGAAACATCCATTGTCATCAACTTTAATCTAATGTGTCTGGTTACCTTTAGGAATTAAAAAAAAAACCTGCACAACCTCTTTAACCCTTTCCTGAATTGGATGTTCCCATATGTCTAATGTAGGAAGTTGTACTCCCAAATGGACGTATGGGTATGGAGATCATGCAGACTCATAAGCTGTCGACCATCAGCAGAGTTTACTCCAGTAGCGGAAAATGAACCCCTTGGATGCCATGTTCAATTGCGACTGTGCATGTATGGAGAATAACAGACTAACAGTCACCATTTTCGATCATGCCTGTGGACATGGTGATTGATAGTTGCTAATATAATGTAGTATAGTGCATTAGAACAGCAATCCAATGATTGCTGAATCTAGTCCCTTATCTAGTTAAGAAAGTGAAAAAAAAATTTAAAAAAAGAGTAAAGGAAAAACACATGCAAAAAGTAAAACACACTGCCCTTTCCCCATTACAAATGCTAATAACCTAAAAAAGATCCAAAATAATAAAGTATAAATATTTGGTATCGCCATGTGTGTAACTACTTAGCCTATAAATCTGTCACGTTAGTTAACCTGCATGATGAACGCCATAAAAATAAAACAATGGCAGAAAACAATGTCAGAATTTTTTTATTCCGCAGCACATAATGTGGAATAAAAAACAATCAAAAAGTCATATAAACCCCAAAATGGTACCAATGAAACATCAGTTTGTCTTGTAAAACAAAAGACAATACACAGCTTTGTATACAGAAAAAGAAAAATGCCTATCAGAATATAGCAATGCATGGACATTGTTTTCCACCATAAAAACTGCTACAGAATTTCAAAAACCGATATACATTGGGAATCACTGTATTCGTATCACCCCAGAGTATAACTAACATGTCATGTATACAGCACAGTGAGCGCTGTAAAAAATAAAAAAACACTACCAAGATTGCCATATTTGCTTTATCCTGCCACCCAAAAATCAGATTAAAAGGTGATGAAAAAGTCATGGGACCATCAAATGGAACTGATGAAAATGTCAACTCATCCCACAAAAAACAAGTACCTGCACAGCTCCATATATTGAAAAATAAAATAGGTATGGTTCTCAGACTATAGCTACAAAAAATGCTATTTTTTCCAAAAGTATTTCTATTGTGTAAAAGTTGAAAAACATAAAAAAGTATACAAAATTTATATCATTATAATTGTACCGACCTGCATAGTAAAGTTATCATGTCAATTTTAACGCACATTGAACATTGAAAAAATTAAACCCAAAAATCAAAAGGAAGAGTTGCTGTTTTTTTTTTTTCTTTTTTTTACTGCACAATGATAAAAAAAACTGTGAAGCAAAAATGCACAATACACCATTAGATGAATTCTCTGAGGGGTGTTAATGCCACAATGAGGTAGCTCCTACCTGCTATGGTAGTTTGGGAGACTTGCAAATGTGTAATGGCACCCACCTAAATCCGTCTTCCAAAAGTCAAATAGCATTAGCTCCCTTGTACGTCCTGCCATGTGCCCAAACAGCAATTTACATCCATATATAGGGTATTGCCAAACTTGGAAGACATTGTACAACACATTTTGGGGTGCCTTTTTTTGCAGGATTCCACGTGAAAATGAAACATTTTCAGCTAAAACTGCATATTATTGGAAAAAAATGAAATAAAATTTTTCATTTTCACACCCTATCACTAATAAAAATCCTTGAAACACCTGTGGTCTGAATATACTTACTAAACCCCTGTATATATTCCTTCAGGGGTTTCAAATGAGGTCTTTGTATTAAGTTTTAGCACTTTAGGGTGTCCGCAAACCTGTAATAGCGCCTAATAAATATCCTGATGACAATGAAAGTTCAGTAGGAGCCCCTCCTATTCTTGTGCTTCCCTGTTAACATCTATTGTGTTCCATTCAATAATAGATTAAAATTAAAAATCCTAAAAAAAAGTGAAAAAAAATGTTTTGCTTTAATTCCTGTGAAACACCTAGAAGATGAACACACTTCCTAAATGCTGCTTTCAATGCAGTTCTTTATATGGAGTAACTTACAGGGGTTTCTAACATACAGTTCCCTCAACGCCACATCAGAACTGGACTGGTCCCTAAAAAAATCTGTGTTGCAAGTTTTCTTAAAATTTAAAAAAATTGCTACTAAATCTACCCACTTATGTTGTAAAAAAAATATATTAAAAAATTATGTCAGCATAAAGCAGTCAAATAATCAAATAGTCAAATAATAGTCAAATAAGAGATGCTAATTATAAACTTGTGGGGTAACTGTCTTACACGCAGACATTTTTGATCTTTAAAAATGGCTCATTTTTACAAATTGTCATACCATCTTGATATTTTTCCAAATAAACAAGGATTGCATGGACTTTAATTCATTGCTAACTGAAAGCACAATGTTCCACAAGAAAACAATCACATCACATGGATAGGTAAAAGTATTAAAAAGTTATTCCCATATAAAGTGACACGTCAGATTTGAAAAACGGGGCAGTGACAAAACTGGCTGGGTAGGCACGGGGTAAATATTATCTGAAACATATTGCAGGCTAAAAGTGATTAATGAACATGTACTCAATGTATTTTAGCTAATGTTAAAAATGCCAAAATGTGCTCAATCTGATGGACTGCAAAAATTATGATGACTGACTGTAATGGTATAACAGCAAATATACTTACGTATTTGAACCAATTGACACATCTAGTCTTTTCTAGATACTGACAAGAGTACACCGCACCCAGTTCTATCATCTGTAATCTATTTTTAATCGAATAGTTTTCCAGTAAAGTAATATAGATTTATTTACCTTGTAGAGAAAGATGTCAGCTGTAATGGATAGCAAATATATTAGAACCATTATATTTTCCAGGCATTATGAATCCGCATTATATTTATCAAGCACTATCATTCCCTTCTATTCAGCACACAGTATACTAAACCAGACATACATAAAGCATTATCTTGACCAACATGAAACATCAAATCTGAACTTTGCCAGAATCAAAGATTGGTCTGTTAAGAGTTACTCTTAAAGCCAACAGACAGGCTAACTATTCTCCTCTCATTTCTATTTTCCTGGTTATCCCTCTTTTGAAGCTAGTTCAGGGGCTTTGTTATAGATTTAACAAAGATTAACTTGACAGATAATGCACCATGATATCACTGCACAGAAAGCTATCCTAACTTTGCCAGTGCTTTTCAAAGGCTTTATTTGTGGTCTAAGAACAGATAACACGCAAAGCTATGATATCGCCGTACAGCTAAAGTCTGCTGCATCTGTAGCTACCCATATACATGTTCATATCTTGGGAAACACCAATCAATAGCATTATATACCATTGATTTATTTTTGTTGGTAGTCAATCTTTATCTTTGAAATCTTATACAGTTTAACTTGTATAACATTGAAAACATAATAACGGAACAACAAAACAAAATACTCCATCAGATTTTATATTTTATATTTATATATATACACAAAAATAAGTATGGAAAAAATGATGAAAATGTGAGGATGTTTGAGCCTTATGGTAAAATAACATGGAGGTATATACTGGATTCAACTTGTGAGCATTAATAGTATCAGATTTTAATAACCCAGAAATTAATTTTATTTACGAGAAGCAAACTAAAAATATGATCCCTTAACGCACCCTGACGTTCCTATACATCGTGGTGCAGTGCCTGTTAACGTACCAAGAAGTACAGGAACATTATGGTGATCATGCGGGCACAGATCAATAGCGATCGCGGTAGCTAAGGAGTATGACAGAGGGAGTGAGCTCGCTCTGTTTTCCGTCGGAAAAGTTTCTGATGGTTATCATGGTAACCGGGGTTCAGACAATGATCTTCGGGTTGTCGCTGAAGTAACCTTGTCAGGCTGCCCAGAGGCGAAGTCTGACAGGTTGACTGAGAGTTAGTATAATACACTGCAGCATAGGAATGCTGCAATGTATTATACCAGTGATCTAATGAACGCTGAGTATAGTCCCATTACGAATTACAAGTAACAATCACCCCAAAAAAGATCAAAAATAAAAAAGTGCACATATTTGGTATCACCGCGTGCGTAACTACCTAGACTATAAATCTGTCATGTTATTTTACCTATGCAGTGAACGACGTAAAAAAAGCAAAAAAAAAAACCAGTGCAGAATTGCAATTTTCGTTTATCCCACTGCACATAACATGGAATAAAGAGAGATAAAAAAGTAATGTAAATGCCAAGGTGGTGCCAATGAAAACGTCAGTTTGTCCCACAAATATAAAGACCTTACACAACTCTGTAAACGGAAAAATAAAAAAGCTATGGATATCAGTAGAGAATGATGCATAAACATTATTTTACACAATAAAAACTTTTTTTAAACTGCTATAACATAAAAAATCTATATAAATTGGGTATCAGCACAATCGTATCTTCCAGCAGAGTAAAACTAACATGTAAACTGCACTAAAAGCGCTGTAAAAAAAATTAAAATAAAAAACACTACAAAGATTGGTGTATTTTCTTTATCCTGCCTCCCAAAAACAGACTGAAAGGTGAACAAAAAGTCATGTTTGTCCCAAAAATGATACCAATAAAAATGTCAAAACAAGTCCTTACACAGCTCTGTACACAGAAAAATTTATTTAATATATTCCTAAAGGGGTGTAGTTCCCAAATTAGCTCTTTTTAGGGTTGTTCATTGAGTTTTAGCACCTTCCAGTGTCTGCAAACCTGTAATGGTGCCTACACAACCTAATGAAAAGGAGACCCTAAAATCCAGTAGGTGTCCTCCTATTCTGATGCTTGTGGTTGAGTCAAATAGCGCACTAGGCACACACATGGGATATCTCTAAAAATGGCAGAATCAGGGGAATCAATATTGAGTTGCATTTTCCTGTTACCATTTACTGTGTTCCAGTAAATAATGGATAAAAATTGAAAATCTACAAAACAAAGTGAAATTTCACTTCTTCTTTGCCTTAATGCTGCTTTGAATACCTTGAGGAGTGCAGTTTAAAAGATGGAGTCATTTATGGGGGTGTGCCCGCAAAGTCACCTTAGAATTGGACTGGTTCTTAAAAAAATCTATGTTGCAAAATTTCTTGAAAATTTTAAAATTTACTACAAAATGTAAGAGCCGCCTAATGTCCTATAAAAATAGAAGTTTGTTTAAAAAATGATGCCAACAAAGTAAACATATGGTAGATGTTCATAATTTAATATTTTGTTGGGTATGATTATCTGTCTTACTCGCAGAAATTTTTAAACTTTGTAAATGTCACATTTTTCCAAATTTTCACAATATTTTTATATTTTTCCCAAATAAACAAGGATTGTTTTGACCAAAATTAATTGCTAACTTTAAGTGCAATGTGTCAAGAGAAAAAATCCTTAAAATCACTTGAATAGGTAAAACCATTAAAAAGTTATTCCCAGATAAAGTGACACGTCAGATTTTAAAATAATGGCTTGGATTTTAAAGGGGTTGTCTCACTACAAGTATTGCTTTTTAAGATCTTGCAAAAACAAGTTACTTTGCAATATGTTTCCATTAATAGTGTCCTACATATTCCTAGATATCTCCTCTTGTATGTCCTCCATCAGCTCCTCTGGTCACTATACTACAGACCTGTTTTATCTCTCCCGATAGGCTGCCAGTGCTGGTTGCTATAGCCACAGACCTGGTGTCCTCAGCAGCTTGTCATTGCAGGTCAGTAGTAACCAGTAAACATGGCCCTGAATTAAAAAATGAATGAGAAAATAGGGCTGAGGTTAGATGAATCAATGTAGTGAGACAACCCCTTTAAGTCCAAAACAGGCTTAGACCTTAAAGGGGTTGTATCATTTCATTAAATGGTCTTCAGAATGAGGGGATAGTGAAAACAAGCAACTTTGCAATTGGATGTGATTTGCAAATCAGTCTAGTTTTTTCACAGGATCCCTTATCTTCTGTTTCTGTAAACACAGTTCCCCAGTGCTGGTTGGATTCCTCCTCCTTTCATGTTATTGGCTGACGGCTCTTCTAATTTAAATTCTGTCAGGCCCCCGGTTGTATTCACGGGAGCGAGCATTCCTGCCTCTCTCACTCAAAGTAAGGAACCGGTACAATTTCACTTGCACAGCCAGCAGCTCCACAGTAATACTGCAGCTGCTTCTACAATCAGAAAACAGCTTAATTATGCACCGGTGCCTAATGCAAACATAGAAGAAGCATTAGACTGCCTCTCTCACTCAAAGTAAGGGACCGACAGCAATTTCACTTTGCACAGCCAGAAGAAACACAATAATACTGCAGGGTTTCTACAATCAGAAAACAGCACAATTGTGCCTCAATGCCTAAATACTCCTGCATGTAAACATAGCAGTGAGATCTGTGCTGCTCTGGAAGAGTTCGTAGAAGACTGGATTAATTTGTAACAAACCTCCAGCTGTGAGAGGAGATCAGTGCTCTGAGTTCATAGAAGATTGTCTAGACTGAATGCAAGCCTGTGGTATGTAAATATACTTACAAAATAAGACAGCATAGGGAGAGGACATAGTGGGGGAGAGCCTCGGGAGCGAGCATGAACAGTGAAGGGGGAGATGATGTCATCCCCCTCGGTTAAGAAACACCCAGCTGGAAGGGGAAGAAATGCCCCTGAATTTGTAGGGCTTAGAAGCTGAGCGCACAATGATACACACAAACTAAAGAAGCGATACATCCCCTTTAAGGGGTTAAGAACAGTTGTATTTTCTTGTCTCTGGATGACTGTACTTGATGTAATGATTTGTTGTGTTGAGCTTAAAGGGGTGTTCCCAGAAGGAACATCTGCATAACTATTAAGCTTCTAGCTAGCTTCGAGCCAACTGTGTTACAGAATGAGGACGACAACACTTGCTGCCATTCTCCCCATTCATTTCTATGGCAGTTCTGAATATAGCTGGGTGAGTGAGCCCAGTTGTATCTGGAACTCCCACAGAAATGAATCGGGAGGACAGCCACAAGTGATGTCCTTCTCATTCTGTAACACAGCTGGATTGTTGCTAGCTGTGAGCTCTCTTGTAATGCAGATGTTCCTTCGTGGGAACATTCCTTTGCCGAATACAGCAAATACATGCTAGAAGAGAAGCATCATTTTAGGAGGGACAGTTTTTACAGATTGGTGGTTACCATGATTCAGCAACGTACTACAGGAATTCCTTAAGGCCACGTCTACACACTAGTTTTTGTTCATATTTTTAAGTGGATTCAGTATTTAGAACCTAAAAAAATCTGACCATAAACCAGTGTCCATAGACCCCCAACAAAAAATCCAAGCTGTAGTCTACACAGCTTGGATTTTCTACTGTCAGATTTCTAAACCACCGGTTTATTGAACATGTTCTTTAATCCGGCGGATTCTAGTACAGTTCAATGTACTCGGGCTGGCCGAAAACCAAAAACCGACTGCAAAAGCCGCAACAAAAACCACGATATGGCGATGTTAAAATACTGACGGATTTCTGATGGCATTTTAACATTGCGGTGTAGAGATAGTCTTAAACTGAGGATTATATATCTATAAATTCTGAATCAGATATTTACAGTTTAACATTGCAACAATATTTTGTGTAATCCTTTGTCATTTATACTGTAGAAAATGTATATATTTATCTGAAGAGTTCATACTTTGTATAGATACTGCCACTCAGACTGAAACTGTTAGAAAATATCTGATGCAAAAAGTATTGGGAAGACAGGTGCTTGGCAGCTCTGTATGAATTCTGAAAACACTGAACAGAATAAACATATCTGAACAGTAGGTGCAAATTACTGATGTGGATGTGTTCCCTCATGACTCAGTTTGTCCTTGACTTCAGTCAAGCAAGATATCCTCTTAAGTATCATCTTATATCTGTAATAATACTCTAAGAAATAGCAAATACTCTGTTCAGGAAAAGCCAAATTTACATGGCAGAGGTTTAAGACCTTTTGTAGGTTACGAGTAGTGTTGAGCCGAACTGTTTGGAAAATGGGTAGTTCAACACGAAATTTACGTTTTTTCCAGAGCCGAGCCGAATTCTTGCCGCAAGTTCGGTAAAAAGCTTAGGTTCGGCACAGGCGTTCAATGCCTTTTTCAGCTGCTTCCTTCAGTTTTGGTGGCCAGCCAATCATTGTAGAGCAAAGAGGAGGGTCAAAAATGTATGTCATTGTATTTCCTGTTGAATGCCATTTCCACCTTACTCTCTGTAGTGAACACACAGGCAGAAACACAATTTAATAGCGATTTAACACAGGAAAAGCTGCTAATGAGATTACTCGAGGGGTGGTGGGGGGGGTGGGACAGCTAACTTAGTGAATTATAAACAACAAGAGTTAGGAAGTTAGGTAGTTTTGTATAGATATTCCTTAGAAAAAATTCTGCTTATAATCTATTTGCCCGTTGCAAAGCATAGGCATTTAAAACCACTTGATTTTCGGTGAGAGTTCTTACATACGACCCCATTTCATCGATATTGCATAGAAAAAAATTCTGTTTATAATCCTATTTGCCCATTGCAAAGTAAAGGCATTTAAGAACACTGTTGATTTGCGGTCTTTGGAGTTCAGTTCTTCAATAAGAGACTGTGAACAAATCTTGACTTTTTTAATATTTATCCTATTTGTCCTATTCAAAAAAATCTTGTTTTAAATAGTTATTTCTTCTTGATTATTTTATTGAGTGTCCAAAAGGTCATTTTTGATGCTTTTGAGGTCGTGTTGCTGTAAAAGACAGCGATAGTCAATGTCCCATTCCCAAAAATCTTGTTTCAAATAATAATTTCTTCTTGCTAATTTTATTGTGAGCGTCCATAAGGTCATTTTTGCTAGTTTTGAAGTCAGACCACTGTAAAAGACACCATTAGTAAAGGTCCTATTGAAAAAAAAGCTTATTTCACATATTCATTTCTTCTTGCTAATATTATTCTGAGTGTCCATAAGGTAATTTTTGCTGGTTTTGGGGTCAGGCTACTGTAAAAGGGGTGACAGAGGTGCCAATAGTGCAGTACTCCCATCAGTGGCCCTAATCAAAAAGGGGCCCAGTGATATGTTAAAAATAGGAACTGGTAATGGGTAGGGGCCCCATTTGATTTAGCTGCATGGGGCCCTGAAACAGTTAATAGATGACTGACGTCAGCCTTGCACCCCCTATAACTACAGCACTGCCAGCTGAACCTCCATGTTCCCTGTGGGGATGTTCTTGCTGCCACCACATATATATTTTCTTGGGCCCTGGTGCAAAAAGTGATAGGGGGCTCCTGCAAGTTCCTGCAAGTTACCATGTGCCATTTCCAATACCGGTGTTTTTTTATGTGTCAAGGGGGCCCCGTAGCAGCTGCTAACTCTGTACCTGATATAGCCATTGAAAGGAATGAATTATTTTTGCCTGTGAATTTTTTTCTGTGAATCTTAGAGCCAAATTTTCTTCACTAAGTTTCTCCACGTATCCATTTTACTGTTATGGATGCTAATTGCAGCTTCTCCTCACCTGTATGGGTATAAAAATTAACCAGAACATCTTCCCCCGTTGACTTTAATGGGGTTCGAAGTTCGGTTCGAGTTCGACTCGAACTTCGAACAAAACTTTTAAAAATTCGAAGTTGAACTCGAACGTTTTAGGGTTTGCTCATCACTAGTTGTTAACCACTTTCAAATAGAACATGTGCTGTTGAGTCACACTGGCTATTCAAGTGGTTAAGGGAGAATGTTTGTGATTTTCTTAATTGAAAATGAGTAGGATTGGTTTAAAAAAATTACTCACTTTCCCAATCCCCGCCGCTGCCATTCCAATGGTCACCAGGTACCTGCTGATCACTGTCTGAGTCGGTGATTGCCTTCATTTCAAGAGGATACCAGGAAGCCCTAACCAGCAAGGATCAGACTGCTGGTAGATTAGCAGCTGGAGATTGGTAAGGTGAGTAATTTTTTTTTATGCACTACTACTTTTAAGGAAAAAGAATATTTATTTATAGAACCTATTTAAAATGGCCGATCAGCAGCAATGAAATGTTCTATGGCTTTTACCTCAGTGATAACTGCTACTGATATCCCAGGTGACATTAGTGCACAATAATTGCTGTAGCTGCCAACAGCAGGGGTGGTACATGCACAGGGCCAGAGAGCTACAGTACATGTGGCTTCAATGGCTGGTGAATGCTGTGTGAAACATAAAACAAAAAAGACAGAAAAATGAACCAGCACATCTAATTTTACAACTGACATTGACACTGGTGCCAGCCCTTTTGGTTGTAAAACAGATTCCCAAAAAATAAAAAATACAGCAGCACCCGTTGGCACTAAAATCCATACAAACATAAGATTCATGAACGTTTAAATTGAAATGCCGACCTCTATTTCATATTCGTAGAAAAACTATCAGTAATGCAATTTAAATGTTTCACTAATGTTAGTATAAGTTTTAGTGCCAGCTTGTGCTGCTGTATTTTTATTCTTTTGGGAATCTACATGGAACATAATGCACAGACAGAAAGAATGAATATGGAAATCAATAGTGGAACTTTGTGAGAGAATTATTAAGAAATTAGATTGTAACAGGGATGACATAGAATATCGGATCATGGGCAAAATTAACGTATATTGTTTTCTTGTTAAATGTCTTTTCCTAAAAAAAAACATGCCCTTTGGTCATTTAATATCCTAGTTCCACAGTTCTTTATGTTAAGACATAAAGAACTGCTATGCTTCCTGTCATCAAACAGCTGATGTCGAACTGCAGAAAGTCCATAAGGTGCAGCAATGTATTTGTTAATGATCTTTATTTACCTACGTGTTTAAAGGGAACCTATCACAGGTTATGCCCTCCTTGCTGAGGTCAGCACAAGCTAGTGTCAGACATGCTGTTTCCAGCACAGTGTCCCTTATTCTGTTAGATGTAATAGTATCAGAGTATTTAATGTTCAAATCTGCAGTTTTCAGCAAGAAAGGTCATGAAAAGAGTCCTTTTTTTTCCTGCCCCGCCCACCTCACAACTACTTAAAGGGAACCTGTCACATAGGTTATGTCCCCCTTGCTGAGGACAGCACAAGCTAGTGACAGACATGGTGTTTCCAGCGCTGTGTCCCTTATTCTGTAAGATGCTGTCGTTTTAGAGCATTTAAAGCTCAAATCTGCAGTTTTCAGCCAGAAAAGAGTCCAGCTTTTCATGAAAAGTCAGTTTAATTCATGACCCGTCCACCTGAGGCGAGCCCCGCCCACCTCACAACTGATTAACCTATTACTCTGAAAAGGTAGAAACGTGAATAACTGTCAGGTGGGCTAGCCTTGTGTGGGCTGGACTAACACTTGCTCATGACTAAGCTGGACTCTTTTCTGGCTGAAAACTTTCAGACTTGAGCATTAAATACTCTGAAACGACAGCATCTTACAGAATAAGGGACACAGCACTGGAAACAGCAGGTTTGTTACTAGCTTGTGCTGCCCTCAGCAAGTGGGGCATAACCTATGTGACAGGTTCTCTTTAAAGCTAATCAGTGAAATGAGAATACCCCTTTAAATATGCAGCATTTTAGTTACCTGTAATTAGTGTTGTGTTTTGGTTGATTCAGTCCAACCTAAATTTTGGGCAACCAACTGGCAAACTATGAGGAAACTGAACAAATAATTGACAGTCTGACAGTCAGCAGGAAAATCATACATTCCTTTTACAGTCCTTGTTCCTGTCTGACTGGGAGATTTCCAATTCGTTATCTTCAACACTAATTACAGCTGACTACAATGCTGTTTATTTAAAAGGCAGGTACCTGGAAAGCCAAATCTGCACAATTATTTTAATTTAAATTAACACATTAATGAAGTGTCTAAAATAATTAATATCGAATCCCCTTTATTATAAACACATTTCATAGAGATTTCTAGATAATTACAATGAATTATTAAGAACGTACCATTTGAGTCAAACGCAAAGAGTAAATGTATCCGTTAATTTATGGCAATTTATGCTCAATTCATCACACACATGAAAAATGAATAAGATCGCAGTTCGTTTGGATGTTTCAAGCATTTATATTCAAATGCAATTCCACTTGGTGGCTTATTTACAGACTGCTTCAATGTGTTTGTCTTTTTATTGTTCACAGCTTATGTCATAAGGAGCTGGTAGTATTTTGCTGAAAACTGCAAAATATGAAATGAGTTCACCAATGAGTAGATCATATTCTAGTAATAAAAAATTAATGGTTCTGGAGGAAGAGTATAATGAACGACTATCTCTGCTGAGACTTATATGCTTCACACAAATCAAGAGTGGCGACAGCTCATCCTGCCTAGAAACCAATAGCGCTAAATGACAGTAAAAGTCGTGTAGACACATTCAGTCCATGGCTGAGTAAGTGTCCGCATAAGTAAGCAGTACACAAATCACCTTACGGAAAAGCAGTTTTTTGTCTATGCAAAAACCATACTAATTCATAGATTGTATAAGCCTTAGCATAGGTGCCTGGGCATAAATTTAATAACTGTTTTTACGCTCTCAAGCAGATCTTACACTAGACTGAAAACTAGAGAAATACAGCAAGAAATGAATAAAGTAAGTCCTCATTCGTGTTTAAGGTCTGGCTGGTAACAATATGTACATACATTAATATATCTCTCTGATCCTTCCTTGCCAAAAGAGGCTGAAAAAAAAGAAGCTAAACCTCTGCTCTCGAGGGCTCAGAATTCACACTGAGAGCACTGCAGTAAGAAGCAGCAGCACCACATGCTTCTCCAAATAAATTATTAACGGGTCAATTCATTAACATGTTTTTGTGCCCCTTGTTAGGATCATAAATTATCATTTTACATGTTTCTTGAATGTGAATACATAGTCTCAGTCAGGGCTCGAGCTTTTAACAGGAAGACTGGTAAAAGCTACTTAAGAAGAAAAAAAGAAAAAAAAAAACATTTGAAAAGAGGAGCGGTGAACTGTAAAATTTTACAGCATGTTAAAAGATACAAAATATTGATATAAAAGACTATACAGGCAGTCCCCGGGTTACGAACAAGATAGGTTCTGTAGGTTTGTTGTTATGATAAATTTGTTTGGAAGTCGGAGCAGGTAAATTTTTTAAATGTAACTCCAGCTAATTTTTTTTTTTTTTCCATTTTGGATGAGTTAACAACCCTTTCACATTTGTTTTGATGCCTGTGCCCCTGTTAAGAAGATTTCACCTCACTTTTTGTCCCTCAAGAAAACTAAATTGGTACCACACCTTGGTTATTTGAGTTTGTGGGGGCTCAGTGGGAGAATTTTTGTTCCCATTTAACACTTCAGTAAATGCACGGCACACCTCATAATGAATTTATGAAATGTATAACAATTATTTACAGCAAACATATAGATTAACAGATAGTGTAATTTTACAGTGCAATAATAAAATCCAGATATACGTGCAACGGTTCGGCCCAAGTTGGCCTTCCTTTGGTCACATCTACAGTGAAAGAGTCTAGTGGGGCACCCAATGCTACTAAAGCAGCAAAGGAGAGCCTGGCTGTGGCCAGAAGGCGGCCAACCCAGGCCAAAACATCACATGTATTTTTAGACTTACAAACTTTGACATTTGCAGTACCTTGATTGTTGCACTATTGAGAGTTATTATACCTGTTAATCTACATGTGTGCTGTAAATAAATTATATACATTTCATTAGTTCAAGATGAGGTATACTGGCACTTGTAGTTCCATAGCTGTAATAGGGTACAGTCAGCTGTTGTGGGATCACAAGTGCCAGCATTCCAAAAGCACACTTGTTAAACACATGTACTAATCTACATCCATATGATTAGTTCATGTGGGGGGTAGTTACTGTAAGGCCATGTTCACACGGCTTAAAATAGGCTGTATTTCGGTCCGTAATTATGCGCCGGAGTGCGCAAATTACGGGCTGAAAACGGCCTAGTCATTACGGTAATCCACAGTTCTCATAGACGACTATGGATTACGTCTCCTCTCCCTGCTCGGCGAATCGCCGGGCGGGGAGATAATTGACATGTGAATTACCAGCGGCGTATACGCGCCGCTGGTAATGCAAGTCTATGGGCCGGCGAAGTGCCCGCTCCCTCCCCCGCTCCCGCCCCCGGCCACACGGCGTAATTGCGCGGCGTAATTACGTCCCGCAGTAAAGCCGTGTGAACATAGCCTAAATGGTGCCAGATACAACCATCGCCGCAACATCCCAACAGAGCAGTGGACCTCTGGGTTATGACAAAGGCTTTTATGGGACATGACTCAGAGTGTGACATCAGCACATAAGTCACTTTCCTTTAAATGTGTTCAATTAATATATATATATATATATATATATTATAAAAGAGAAGAAGAACAAATATTAGACTCTCATAAAAAGGAATAACAGTATTCTAGTTTAACAAAAAACATAAAAGGCACCAGCAGGGGCAAAAAGTAAGTTAGTTGAGCAGTAAGGTGATACTTTTTTAACATTGTATTTTCATATATTGTATATACATTTTATAGCACAATTTGGGTCTTAGATATCAGCAAAGATTACTGACAAATGGTTTTAGAATGCTTATAAAAAACACCAATATTTAAAAAAGAAGAAAAACCAAGCAATGTAAATATTTAAAAGGCAAATCTAGCTTTCTAGGTGCAGTTGTTGATGCTGAAATACCCATAGCATTTATTAACATGTTTCAAGCAAACCCTTAAATAAAGGACCATTATTAAAGGGTCTCTTTTTATATAATAGCCATTCAGTAATTGTCTGTGTGTTGGAAGTAGAAGTCGTCTTAAAATGCAAAACTTCATAGACAAAAAAAAAGTAACAAACAATGTCAGTCATACACACATGGAAAAATTGTTGGTACTGTTCCATTAAAGAAAGAAAAACAATAGTCACTAAAATAACTTGGAACTGTCAAAAATAATAATAAATTTAAATTGACTGAAAATTAACTAATGAAATTCAGACACTGAATTTGAATTGTGATTCAACTGAAAAAATGAAAAGATAATGAAACTGTCCTGGACAAAAATAATGGTAAACCTTGAAACGATTAAAAATACTTTAACCATAGGGTCATGTTAAACTAAGATTTGTCCTGTAAAGAGCATGAAAGTTGTCTTCAAACTTTTTATCAGTCAGTCTGTCCATTTTAAGGGTGAAAAATAGTCACTGTACTGGTTGATATCATGGTGTGCACTAGACTGAACATGGACCAAAGGAAGCTAGAGAGTTTCATAGTTTGTAAGGCTAAAAAAAGACAGTCGGTTTCCCTCTAGTTCAGCCCCGTTGTGCTAAGGTGTTAAACCAGAGGAAGGCAAAAAACCCCAATGAGGTAGAAGCCAATTGTCCTCATTTTAGGGAAAAATTCCTTCCTGACTCCAATATGGCAATCGAGAAAAATCCCTGGATCAATGACCCCTTTCCTGAATCCTAGTCATTATAACTTGTTATATTATTACGCTCCAGAAATGCATCCAAACCCTTTTTGAACTCGGTTATTGAATTTACCCATGACAAGTCCTCTGGCAGAGAATTCCATAGTCTCACTGCTCTTACAGAAAAGAATCCCTTTCTATGTTTATGTAGAAACTTTCGTTCCTCAGACGTAAAGGATGCCCCCTTGTTCTAGATACAGCCCCTGTGTATAAATAAATCTTGGGAGAGATCTCTATATTGACCTTTGATGTATTAATAAAACATATTTATTATGTCCCCCCGAAGCCTTCTTTTCTCTAAACTAAATAAACCCCAACTTGCCAATCTTTCTGTGTACTGTAGTCCACCCAGTCCTTTTATTATTTTTGTTGCCCGCCTTTTACCTGTTCAAGCTCTACAATGTCTTTCCTGTGCACTGGTGCCCAAACTGTACACAATATTCCATGTGTGGTCTAACCAGTGACTTGTATAATGGGAGAATAATTTTCTCATCATGTGCATCTATGCCCCTTTTAATGCACCCAAAGATCCTATTTGCTTTGGCTGCTGCTGCCTGACACTGGCTGCTACAATTAAGTTTACTGTCCACCAGGATTCCCAAGTCCTTTTTCCATGTCACTTTTACCCAGTGTTTTTCCATTTAACATGTAATCATGTAATGGATTTCTCTTCCCCATGTGCATAACCTTGCATTTATCAGTGTTAAACCTCATCTGCCATTTTCCCTGCCCAGGCCTCCAACTTATCAAAATCCCTTTGTAATAACTATTATCCTCTATTGTGTTGATTACTTTACAGAGTTAGTATCATCTGCAAAGATCGATATTCTACTGTGTATTCCCTGTGTAAGATCATTAATGAAAATGTTAAAGAGGATAGGGCCCAATACTGACCCTTGTGGTACCCCACTAGTAACAGCGATCCAGACTGAGTATGTACCGCTAATTACTACCCTTTGTTTTCTATCAGTGAGCCAGTTACTTACCCACTTGCACACATTTTCCCCCAGTCCAAAACATTCTCATTTTATTTACCAACCTTTTATTTTGGCACCATATCAAATGCTTAGAAAAAATCTAGATATATGACATCCAGTGCCTCACCCCGATCCAGTCTAGCACTGACTTCCTCATAGAAGCTGATGAGATTAGTCTGACAGGACAGTTGTCTCAGGAGATTAGAAAGAAGATCATAAATAAACATGTTAAAGGTAAAGGCTACAAGATAACAGCTTGATGTTCCCATTACTACAGTTGCACATATTATTCTGAAGTTTAAGGTCTATGGGTTTCGAGCCAACATTCCTGGATGTGTCCGCAAGAGGAAAAGTGATGACAAATTAAGGAGACAGATAATATGAATTGCAACAAAACAGCACAGAACAACTTCCAAAGAGATTTGAGGTAAACTGCAAGGCCAAGGAACGTCAGTATCAGATCGTGCCATCCATCACCATTTTGGCCAAAGTGGACTTAATGGAAGACAACTGAGGATTAAACCACTATTAAACACAAACCATTAAAGAACAAGACTGGAATTTGTCAAAATGTATATTGACAAGCCACAAAGCTTGTGGGGGGAATGTTCTTTGGAAAGAAGAGGCAAAACTGGAACTTTGCCAAGTTACACCAGCTTTATATTCACAAGCACAAAAATGAAGCATTAAAAAATATATTGTACCTATCATGAAATATGGAGAAAGTTTGGTTATTTTTAGACCTGCTTTGTTGCATCCAACACCGAAGGGGGACACGTATGAAAACTGTCTAGGTCTAATACTTTCATTTTTTCAGGGAACTATATGAAAGAAAAGGGAAGCTTTGATTGGTTGCTATGGGCAACAAAGACTGTCTTAGACCTAGTCAGTATTCATACATGTGGCCCATAGGGGCTTGAATCTGTGCAGGGCACAATGAAATCTCTATCAAAGCATTCTGGAGCGAAATGTGCTGAGACAGCTGGAACAGTGTGCTTATGAGGAGTGGGCCAAAATACCTGTCAACAGGGGTTGATGTTTCATTGAGAGTTAAGTTAAGAGGACCATATTTTTGTGCAGGGCAGATTCATTATTTTTTTTTTTTGTTGAACCACAATTTAAACACAAATGATTTTCATGAGTTGGCTTTCATTAAATGTAAATTTATTACTTTTGTCAGTTTCAAGTTATTTCAGTGCCTGTTACTGATTAGTATTTGTGAATGTAGAAATATATAAAAGTTTCACATTTTTTTTTCTTTAAAGGGGTGTTCTGGGATCTAAGAATGCTTGCCTGTCCGTCGGGGAATGTTCACTGCTTACTTCCTGGATGAACGGACCACATGCCGGAAGTGAGCCGAAGTGTCGGAAAGTATGAGTCTTATTTTCTATCCTTTATCATGCCCCGATGGACAATAAAGTCCCTTTAATTTTCTTAAGTGTTTACATTGAGTTGAGTTGAGTGACATCCTCAACAAAACAAGCATTAATGAAACATGCCTAATATGTGAGAAATATTTATTTATGGCATAAAAAGGAACAGCTGTATATCTGAAGTAATAAAATGTTCACTTGTTCTGGCCGCTGCTGTCTGTAATAGTTACAATGTATGGACATCACTGTAATCATCAACATTTATAATTCCTAAAATCACCAACTCCAGATGTGGTTATACATCCCATCGATTTTCTCATGGAAGACTGGTGGTTATATATTTATTATACATACACTTATCATCTATAGCACTAAAACATTAAAGGGGTATTTCAATGCTTGAAAATGCTAGTTCATCCATGGGGGCATGATAAGAAATAGAATAGCTGTCACGTGCACTTATTTATTTACATCCACAAGCTTGCCCATGTTTTTGCTCCTAACCTACCAACCTCAATAGCTGACTGTTAACTTACACCACCTAATTTATACCAACTACATAATAAAATAAAAATGTTTAAATTGTATATTTCTTTCTATGTGTGTGTCATAGAGTAGATAGAGTACCTCACAAAAGTGAGTACGACCCTCACATTCTTGTTAATATTGCATTATATCTTTAACACTGAAGGTTCGTCCACACGGCATGGTTTTCTTGTCAGATTTTCACACGGTTTGTGCATTTGGAAAGCATCTGAAAAACAACCAGAAACCATCCCTATAGACTTTAATAGAAAATCCATTCAGTAGTCTAAACTGAACCGATTTTTAGCCGGAAGGCTTTTCAGCAGCGTTCCGAAAAACTTTGAACATGCACAATCTTCCGCCCAGTTTGTTCAATTCAGTGGTTATGGAAGATGGGCGAATCCACAAACCGTGGACAGAACCATGCCCAAAAACCATGAAAAGATGACAAAATACCGGACGGATTCTAAAACTGAATCCAACCAGTATTTTGTATATGCCGTGTAGATGTACCCTGAAGATATGACACGTTTATACAATGTAAAGTAGTTACAGCTTGCACAACAGTGTGAATTTGGTGTACCCTCAAAATAACTCAACACAGCCATCAATGTCTAAACTGCTGGCAACAAAAGTATCTACATCCCAATATAAGCATTTGCTTACTAATTGCCACTACTGCAATCAAATATGGGGAGTTATATCTGTGATTTCATTAAGTTACAATCAATTCTATCAGACAAGTTTGGGAACGGGTTTTAAAGTGTTTCTTTAGTGCCATTATTACCAGCAAGCTGCTTTCAGTTGTCTAAATTGTTCAGAAAGGTGTTTCAAGTAAGTAATCAATTACTGTGTTTGAAGTGTTGTGGATTACAGACACACTAATTCCAAACAGTTTAGATAAGTGCAAAAGGCTTGCTGGTAATAAAGGTACTAACTTGGAGCGCAGTTAAAACTGCATGAAAACTGCACTGTGTGAAAGCACCCTAATGCCAGAGAGAGATCTGTGTAACTGCAGGTAGTGCTTGGACAAGCAGGAATTTGCTTATTAATTATTTTTTTTTAGTTTTCTACCAGCCCATTAATATTGCTGCTGTTAGCAATAAATGGTGGAAAAGTACCTTGCTTGCACCTTACAAGGCTTTCTGTGTCTCTGTGCCATTGGACTTTGTTTGACCACAGAGCTGACCCTCTCACATTTGAAGGAGAATGTTGGTACTTTTTTAAAGAGACAATACTCTCAAAGAGACAGTGCAAACAGACAGAGGCCTAACTGGCAAGTATGCAGTAGCTTATAAAGCAGCTGGTGCAGTCCAGCCTCAACCTCCAACAAGTCTTTCCTGCGCAGGTGGAAGTGAATGCTCTACAGTGACAAGTGCACGAGGAAGCCCTAAAGGCCCAGAGTGAGATTAATCATCTGCTGGCGAAGGTGCACCATACAACAGCTAAAGAACAGAAACAGGTGAACCAATCCCTTCAGCAGCAAGTACAAACCTTGGCAGAGAGACAAAGGGGCATAAAAGGGGATGCAGTCGGCACCCCGGCAGCTTGTGCAAAGAGTAAGGCTATGTTCACACGGCTTAAAAATGGGACGTATTTCAGTCCGTAATTACGCGCCCAAGTGCGCGAATTACAGCTGGAATACGTCCCAGTCATTACGGTAATCCACAGTTCTCATAGAGAACTATGGATTACGTCTCCTCTCCCTGCTCGGTGAATCCGCCGCGGGGGGAGATAAGTGACATGTGAATTACTAGCGGCGTATATGCGCCGCTGGTAATGAAAGTCTATGGGCCAGCCCCCCGCTCCCGCCCCGTCCACACGGCGTAATTGCGGGGCGTAATTACGCCCCGAAAATAAGCCGTGTGAACATAGCCTAAGGTGAACACAGAAGACAACATATAAGACTATCTGGGTACCTTTAAGGCTATGTTCACACTGCTTATTTCGGGGCGTATTTGCGGACGTAATTACGACCGCAAATACGTCCCGAAATACGTTTCAAATAATGAACAATTAGATTAGCGTTGATTCCAATGTAAAATACGCCTCGTCGTTCACACGAGGTGTATTTCTGCAACGTATTTTCACCATGTAAATACGATCGTAAAATTTAGTCCCCTGTCACTTATTGAGGCGTACTTCACGACATAAATCCCCATAGTAAAGAATGGGGAATGTATTTACGTTGCGAAATACGTGCCACACTTTGTGACACGTATTTGAAACGTATTTCGGGATGTATTTGTGGACGTAATTACGTCCGCAAATACGCCCCGAAATAAACCATGTGAACATAGCCTAAGAGGATTGCTGAGAGAGCAGCTACCTCAAGACCAGTGGACAGATGTGCTACACGAGGGAACCCAAAAAGGCGTACTTCAACCTGAGGTTCCAGGATGCCAAGGTGTATGCAAACCTCAAGGGAGAGATCCTTGGCCATCCGAGGAGAGCGAGTCTTCAACTGGGAGTATGACATGGACAAACCCACAAGGTTGTAGATGTACAACCTCTACTATCTTATCAGCAAGTGGCTGCAGCCACTCATGCCAGCCCAGATAATGGAAAAGGTTGTGTGTAACCGTTTCATCCATGCCCTACTGGTGAGGATACAGCACTGTCTGGCGGACACAGATCCAAAAAACATGGATGAACTGGTGCACATGGTGGAGATATTCGTCACCATGAGGACTTCCTGCAAGACTTGCATACTACTGGGAACCAGAGAAGACTTGCAAATGGTAAAAATGTTCCTAATGTTAAGGGAGTAAGACTATCAAAAAGGGTGGTCCACAGTCAGGCAGCCCAGGTAAATGACTATCAAGTCCCAGAAAGGACTCGCTATTTAGTGTCCGGGGCCAGAGCGTCTGCTGATATTTCCATGCACTTGTAGATGTGGCTGCTAATTGCCTGGTGCTATACAAGCCCATGAATTGCGACTTGGGAAGATCTTATTTTGCGAGACCTGCTTATGCTGATCAACAGGACAGTATGAGAAACTGGCACTTGTATCCTATCAGGGTGGAAGGCAGTCCTGTCATGGCTCTAATGGACTCTGGGAATCTAGTGACTTTAGTCCATGCCAGTCTGGTAGACTCTGATAAGCTCCAGACCCGTTGTTTGAAGGTGATTTATATAAATGGTGACACCAAGGACTATTCCACGGCAGTGATCACTGTAGAGACTCCATGTGAGTCAGTGAGCCATGAAGTGTGGTTAAAGACTTAATGCAGCATGTTATTGTTGGCCATGATTTCCTACAGTTCTGAAATATGTGGGAAATTAAGCAGAGCAAGGTGGGTAAGAAAATACAAAATGTACATAAGATTTCTGACCTGTGATACTGGTTTTCCTCTGGAGGTCCTGGCTTGAGAATCACAGGAAACTGAATATTGCAAATTGCTAGGGGAAACTTTGGAACAGAGCAATTAAAGAATGATAATCTCACAAATGTCTATAAAGCGTTAAAGTCAGAAATGGTGTTGCCCAAGAACCGGGCGCTGAGTTGGTATATCCCCATTTTGCGGTTCATAACTATCTACTTTATAGAGTAAAAAAGACCCAGACTGTAGTCTTAGATTATGTGACTGGTTATCCGGAAGTCATCCCATTCAGAAACACCTTGTCTAAGGATAACTAATGAGAAACTAATGAGCAACAACTCACACACCCATCCACTAGGGGAAAAACTGAATGATAAAAAATGCACCTTAAATAGGTACCAGTTCACACCAGTATGCAAAAACACCACAGTATAATACATGGGAAGACTGCACAAATGCAAAAATACCGATAAGAGAACCACTCACATGCCTTCTATGTATAAGGGGGTGGTTACTGGTATTATAATTGCATATAGATAAGGCAATACAATGTTGTCATTTATTCAGATACGTGTTGTACACTATACTGGCTTAAAGCCTATATATCGCTTCTACTATTCGATTGGTTGGCTGCCCTGCACTTTTTGGGTGAACAACACAAAACACTGACACCTTCTGCTCCCCAGTATTTTGGGCAAAAAAAATGACATACTGGAAAAATATGAAATATGAGGTATTAGTTGATACAGGGGCCACTATATGCAAGCCCGAAAACAACGTCAAGGTTCCTCGTTTTCTTGTGAGTCACTACACTAACCATTTACAGAAAAATCACAGAAGAAAGAGATATTATTTACTCAAAAACACAACCACAAGGCCAAACTTACAGCTCAGTGGCTGAACTACAGACTGAACCCAGTAGGAGACAACACAAGCACATGTGCTACTTAGGAAAGATAATCAGGTGTAGGTAACTAATGAGCAAAAGCTCACATACCACTCCAATAGGGGAGCAGCTGAATGATAAAAAAAATGCACCTTAAATAGGTACCAGTTCACACCCGTATGCAGAAAAGTAACAAGATAATACAGGGGGAAACTGTACAAATGCAAAAATACCAGTAAGACAACCACTCACGCCTTCTATATATGAGGTGGGTGGTTGCTGGTATTAAAATTGCATGTAGATAAGGTAATACACAGGGTGCCATTTATACAGATATATATATTTGAGGGTGTCAGTATTTTGTGTTGGACACCCAAAAAGTACTGGGCAGTCCACCCAATCGAATAGCAGAGGCATTATAGGTGTAAGCCAGTATGGTATACCACACATATCAATCACTGTATGTGGGGGAGGAAGCAGGACTTTCAGTTTCACTTCTACAGATCTTTTCTGCTTTTTACACAGAACTTCAACATCAAATCATATAAACCTATAGATCACAGAGCTCAGTCTCTCTCCCACTATCTCATCCTGCTCTCATATGAGGCAGCATAAACCACCTGACAGGTTCCTTCTAAGGCCTCAGAAGGGTTTCGAACGGAGAACAAAATCTATGTAAAAAATCTATACATACAGTAACTGGTATCAATACAACCATAATGATACAGGCTATAAAGCTATTAACACAGTATCATGAAACATGAAGGATCCAGCGAATATTCGGTGAAAAAGTGCTCCAATTTATTTCACGACATCATAGTGCAGACGGTACAAACATAGAAAAAATAAAAACCATAAAAGCTATTACATTAGTTATCGCACATCATGAATAGTGTAAAAAAAGTATTAAAAAAATGCTAAAATTGCTAGTTTCTGCTTATCTTCTTCCCACCAAAAAATAAAGGCGATCAAAAAGTTTTGCGTACCACAAAATGTAGCAGTAAAAACTAATTCATCCCACAGAAAACAAGCCCTTAAACAGCTTTGTTAACAGAAAAATAAAAATGTTATGGTTCTTGAAGTATGAAGAAAAAAAAATGTTATTCAAAAATGTTTTTGTTGTGCAAAACAAAAAATAAATAAATTAAATAAAGAAAAACAAACTGACCAACAGAAAAAGTTATTGCAATGTTTTTACCATATTGTGAATTTAAAACACAACAAAAGGCATAAATACTACATTTTCCTGTTCATTCTGCCCAGAATGAGTTAAAAAAAACATTAATCAAGAATTAATGTCACCCCTAAAGTCCATTTAAAAAAGTAGAATACCTACAAAAATGTTGGCACAATACCAAAAAAGCAATTTAAAATTAAAAAAAAAATCAAATTTTGGGCTTTTTCACCGGCGTTTTGGGTCCTTTTTTCGGTCCGTTTTCGCACTTAAAAGCCTTCCGGGAAGCGGATCCGCAAAAAGCAGCATTGGATACTTTTTTGGACCCTTTTCAAAGCTTTTTCAAACCTGCGTTTTTTGCATGCTTTCCGGATGCTTTTTTTTTACGGAGGGAGGGGGTTCCTTCTCTCTCTCTCCTAAATTTCGGGGTCCCGCTGCCGCCGACCGACCCACCCGCCCTTCCCGTTGCCCCGCCCCCGACCCCACCTGCGCTCCCCCTGCCGCCCCCGGGGGCCTCACCTGCGCTCCCGCGGCCCCGCCCCCGGGGCCTCACCCGCCTCCCGCTGCCGCGCCGGCCTCATGCGCTGCCCCCGCCGAGGGGCCTCACCTGCGCTCCCCCCTGCCCAAACCCCACGATCCCCCCTCCAGCTCCATGCCTTTTGCATCCGCTTTCAGGGTGCAAAGCGCAGCTGTTTTGTACAAGTGTGGGCGCTTTGGACAAAGGGCCCAAAAAACGGATTTTATCTCCTATGGGGGTTCGTTGGTAAAACCAATAGAATTTACATGTCAATTCTTAAAGCGGGATGCGAAAGCGCGTGCAGAAAAAACACAACAAAGGCATAAATACACATTTCCTGTTCATTCCCCAGAATGAGTAAAAAACTTAATCAAGATTCATGTACACAAAATTTGCCATTTAAAAATGTATAATTCCTACAAAAATGTTGGCACAATACCAATGATGCAATAATGTTGGAAAAAAAATATTATATGCAACCATTATGAACCAACATGAATAAAGAATGTTTTTTTTAAAAATCAAATCAAATTTTATTATTATACTCAGATTACAATTTACATCAATGTAACCCAGGATGGAACCACGCTAAACCACCAAAATGTACATACACAATGCATGCCATTTCGAAAAAACTGTATCAATTCATCAAAAAATTAGACCCAAAACAGTATATACTGAACAAAGAATGGATAGAACTGAAATATAATTGTATAACTACTTAACAGTTTCTGCAAAGTGACCATAAAAAAATGCATGGTCTTTAAGGGGTTCATGTTAATTCATTTACTGCAGCTGTATGAGAAAGCAAAATCTAACATTTGATTAATGTATGCTCAGTGATCAAGGGGAAGACATGACTAAAGACTGATATTTAACTATACAAAGAAGTAGCCAAACATGAGCTTTAAGAAATCAATTTACTTAATTAATCCTGAACCTCAGAAGACATCAAACAACCAAACCTGTTTTACTGCAGACGGTGATCATGGAAATGTAGTGTGCAAACATGCAAAAGACTATAAAGAAAACTGAAAGATGAGAGCTAACCAAATAGATGTTTCTTCATCTTCACAAGTGACCAATATACCATATGCTGCTTATTTCCTGGACGTGTTTTAAAAGCATAGCCCTGACCTTCTGCAATGCAAGAGATAAATGGCCCGACGTAAAAATGAATTAAGTTTCACAGTCAATACATACCATCATTATTCAAGAAACCTCAGTCTCTTACTCTCTCAAGCATTGCATGTCTTGTCAAGTCTTTCAGATGCTATAACATTACCCTCATCACCTCGCTCGGCTCTGTTTACCACCCTATTACTTGGATATTGATTGTTTTCAATGACTTTGTAATCGAGAGACTAAACGCCATCAAATGAGAAAATAACAGCAAAGTGGAATGGAAAAAAAGGGTAGTAGAGAAACATTAAGGATGGTGAGCCTGAGGGTCAGGAATGGGACTTATCCATGCACTAACTAAAGTAATTTTCCGCCCAATAAGCAAGCACATGCTAATCTTGGTTCTGTGTTACAATGTGATGTACTAAATAAAACAAAACAGAAAAATACAAACTGTTATATAAATGTAGCCACGGTAATAAAAATATCTGATCCAACAACTTGGCAGATCTCATAGGGACCATTTTCACAATGGTGTTGAAAGAACATTCAGTTCCCCTAAATCCTACAGATGTAATCTTCCTAGCTTATCTCTGACCCTGGCATATCTTGAGATGTATGGGGCAAACATGAAAAAAAGTATGTCCAAAAGATGCAGAGAAGTGTATAACTTACTGTATTTTAAGAAAGGTTAAAGGGTTTATTCACCATGCTGTTTCACAGAGTCACAGGTAGTTTCAGACTGGCACTGCCTGGTCAGGCTGTGGGTGATTCTATAGCAGTGATTAGCATATTTAGCTCCTCTATAACTAGCTGAGTGTAAGAGTGAGATGCGTGCATAATGTGTATAAACAAAGCTACAGAGCTCCAAAGAGTGAAAACTCTTTGCTTATCATAGGTAAACAATCTAATCTTGTTAGAGATAAAGATTTTGCTCCGTCCAATCATGGTGATGTCACTCCCTGCCTTCTGTTTAATCAGGAAGGGAGATATAGATGGTAACCTAGAGAAACTTTAGTGCACACAATCTATCAAGAGAGCAATGTATTTGGTAATAGTCTTAATTTACCTTTTCCTACATGTTGAAAGCGTATCCTTGAAGTGAGAAAAGCCCTACAAGCGTAGGCACATCTGTATGATTACAGGCTTTTTCTTTTTTGGATGACTACATGAAACAGGTTTAACTGTATTTATACTATATCTATCCTGATAAATGTAAATGACGTTTAGGCTATGTTCAAATGGCTGAAATTGGGACATATCTCGCCCCGTATTTCGCGCCGTACTGCGCTCAATACGGGCCGAGATACGTCCCAATAATTAAGGTAATCCACAGTTCTCATAGAGAACTATGGATTACGTCTCCTCTCCCCGCTTGGACGATACGCTACGCGGGGAGATAAGTGACATGTCAATTACTAGCGGTGAACACGCACCACCAGTAATGACAGTCTATGGGGCCGGCGGGATGCCCGGGGGTCCCGAACACCTGTCGTAATTGCGGGGCGTTATGCTGTGTGAACATAGCCTTAGAAGGCCAGTTCACTGCCACAGTACATCTCTGACTAGTTGTAATGAGTCTGTTTTGTTTTTATCAGCATATAATTAAAAGAATGGATTTTGTCCTAATGGCCATAAAGTGCTCCTTAATGCCAGTCCTCTTATCAGCTGTCACAACCTGAGTTACAGTGGCTATTTTGACCTCATATATAGTCTTCATTTAGCTCAATTAGGGTAGCAGACTGACCAGACTGGCCAGCTTTCAATGTTCAGAAATGGCTAATAGTCATCCATAGACATGCCTGAAAATTCTCTGATAAAACACTAGATATTTTATGTAATTGGTCAGAATATGTATTATGCTACTACATTTCTCTGAGCTATTTTTTTAAAAAGCTTTGCGGTAGATTTATGTCTCTGTGTTTGATTTATTGGAGGCTGGCCAAGTCATACATTTGCATCCTACTAGAGTCTGCTGTTTTTATGTCCTGAGCAATCAGCTTTGAACTTTATGGCAGTATGCCAGTCCAGCAAGGCTCCATCAGATACCTGATGCTGAGGTCCATACCTGCCTTACCTGCTGTGATTTAGACTCATTAGAAATACCTCAGTTATTCTCAAATTAGAGTCTGAGGCGATATATTCACTGATTACAGCTGCTGGGTAGTGGCCGGGTCACACTCATTTACAGCACATAAATCTGCTTGTGTCCTTGACTTGCTGATGATATTTTTTTAAACAGTCAATTGGGAATGTTTGTGTTAGAATGCTGTATGTGATTGCAGTGCTCGGTTTTCTTTATTTCACCATCCAGCATTTGATTTTACCAGCTATAATTATTCTGCACCCTGAAAACCGACATATTTGTTAACAGAAAACAAATACTCCTGTCTAGTGCAGCTAACACATTAAGCCAACCCTCCAAAGGAAAATGCATTAGACTACAGCTTTTATATTTTAGGAGAACGCATAAAAAATTACAGTGTCGGGCACCCTGCAAGCTACCAACAGTTTGTTTTATTGTTTTATTTAGAGCTATACTGTGAATTTTTCGTTCCACTGCAAAAATTTGGAAATTCCTCAAATGTTTGCTGTAAATGTGTTTTCCTTTCTCTCACAGAATAATACAGATCACGTGTGTCATAGAAAAGTGTGTTATGTACAGTATATTCCACTAACTACAAATTGGTTTATCATAAATTGCAGTCAGAAACTACTAGACCTGGTTTATTGAGGGAGAAGGTAACATCATCTCTGAGTGAGACCTTTGACATGGACCCTGGAGTCTGTTCACCCAACCTTGACACTCCCCCGACCCTATTACCATGTTTCAAACAAGGGACATGTATAATTAGGTATTCCTTGTCCTTCCCCCACCCCAGTATCACCTATACAGCCAGCCAGGGACAAACAATTAGCCTAGTGAACTGATGGGCGATTCTGGAATCTGAGTTTTCATGCTATAAAATATGGTTACAACCGAAGAAACTTTTTCACAGTGTGGGGTCCAGCCATCATCTGAGCTGTGTTCCAATTCCTTCCTTTCCCCATGTAATAGGTAATTTTCTACATTGCATTGTGTTTTCTGCAATTTCTCCCTTTTATTTTATAACTGTTATTACATGTACACAAAAAGTTCAGGATATTTAGCTTTTGGTTGAAATTTAAGGATGAACATAAAATTTCTTCAACACTTTTTTAGATGAACTAAATAAGACCATCACTCAATTTTAGAATGCACATGTCCAACTGTTCAGTTTCTCAGTACTTTTTGCACAACTTGCTGATCTCTAACAAGGAGCTTAATGGCAAAATTCACAACAGGTATTTGATCCCTGAAGCGCCCAATAAATTTAGGGGATCAATTTGAATTGGGATATAAACAGTCCTCCACATTATGCTGTTCACATTTTGACATCATGAGACTAAACAACACCTTACAATTGATCAACAGTACCGCGCTATTGTGAAGCTTCAAACAGGATGCACTCAGATGGAAGTGACCACTGAGCTTAGGGTGTCACAAAGTGTCATCAGCAGATTGCAGAGAGACTGGAAGAGTCACAGAAATGCAAAGAAGTGGACATCCTTTGGCTATATCACACACTGATCGCTTCATTTTAAACAATGCCCTGCAGAATCGGATGAGATATGCCACACAACTCCAGGCACGTGTAAGGGAGGTGAGAGGCACCCAAGTGTCACGTACGACCATTCGTACCCATCAGTGTGATCTGCGTGCTAGATGACCAGCAAGGGTACTTGACCACATCACCCAGCACATGCATTATCGTCTTGTATGGGCCAGGGAGTATCTACACTGAACAAGGGACCAGTGGTCCTCAGTGCTGTTCAGTGGTGAAAGTCAATTCACTCTGAGCAGAAATAATGGCCATCAATGATGCTGGAGACATCAAAGAGAGCGCTATGCATTAGGTACTGGTCAGGTACCCATGCCGGTCGTATAGTATTCAGACCAAACAGTTACGAATGGTCTGACATGACACTAAGGGCCACATGTATGAAAACTGTCTCGGTCTAATATTCAATTTGTGGCCCATAGCAACCAATCAGAACGCCCCTCTCATTTTTTCAGAGCACTATATGAAATTAATGGGGTGCTATGATTGGTTGCTATGGGCAACAAAGTGAGTTTTAGACCTAGACAGTTTGTAAGGATGAGAAGTGTATTTTGATGTCTACAGTAGGTTAATTCAAAGGTTTAAGTGTTGAGACAGTAAAGCTGTCTCTGCAGCCAATCAGTGTGCAGCAGTTAAGTGGGGAGACAGCGAAGCTCGATCTGCAGCCAATCGGTGTACTGCTGAGGGAAGGGGCTACAGAGTGACAGTTATAAGGGCATGATTACACGACGGATTTGGCCGCGGTTATGGCCGCTGGTTCTGACGCGGTTTCTGCGGCCAAAACCGCAGCCAAATCGCGTCTAGTTTATTAACATGGTTTCCTATTGGAAACCGCGTTAATATTCACACGCCGCGGGTTTGGGGCCGCGGCCTTGCCGCACGTGTGTGAGAACTCTCCTGTCAATTCTTGACAGGGAGTTCTCAGCGCGGCGGCCGCGCGGTGTTGCCGCGGGTAGTGCGCGGCTCGCGGCGCGGTTTGCCCCCTGCCTATTAATTTGCATGGAGCCAAACCCTCTCCGCAAGCCGCACCCCAAACCACGCCCCACCCGTGCCGAGACCATGCCCAGCGCCCGCACTGCAAACCCGCGTCAGGAGACGTGAGTGTGCGGCGAGGATAGGATGAGGTTTGGCCATGGGAACCATGGCGAAAGCCGCGGCTGAACCCGCGGCCAAACCCTCCGTGTGAACAGGGCCTAAGGAAGATTTCTGACAGGGTCTAGTTAGTTCTGTTGAGGGGTTTAGTTAAATCAATTCCTCAGATTTGAAACTGAGGACAGTTCTAGTTATGTTCCAGCAAAATAGGTGATATTCCTGCCCATCAGCCGGCGGTTGCATAGGACAGGCCAGGCCCGTGGTATCAGCCCTACTTACAGATCTACCAGAAAGACAAAGAGGAAGAGAGAAGTACAGGAGAGTGAAAGGAGGGGATTGTGCAAATTCTGTATTAGGCACATTGTGGGCAGAATGTGTGGGCTGTCCTGAAGAGTATTACCAAAGACAGCTGGCCAAAACAGTTTCTACTGAGCAGTTGTACCAAGGCAATCATTAAGTCCTTTAGGTTGAGTGCTAGCTCAGTGACTGAAGAGACTGGAGGGAGGCTGCAGAGAGAGAGCGGAAAATAAAACTACATTTCCCAGGGAGCAATTTAAGAGAGGAAGTTCAGTGCTGTACGCTATGATGAATGCGATATCCTGTGACAAGAGTGATATGTAACGTTAACAAGATAAGTGTCCTGAGTAAAGCCCGGAGATCCCTGGAACCAATGTTGTTTGTTGTTGCTTCAAGCACCGGTGCACTACACCTCACGACACCATCAACATATTACACGCGCATGGTTACTCAACTTTACAAGTTTTCATACATGTGGCCATAAATCTCAATTCAAATTGGCCCCTAAATTTATTGTGCGATTCAGGGATCATACACCTGTTGTTAATTGTGCCATTAACCTCTTAAGGACCCGGCGTTTTTTTTTTGTTGACACGTTAATTTTTCCCTCCCCCCTTTTCTAAAAGCCTAATTTTTTTATTTTCCCCCTCATAGACACTGAGGGTTTTATTTTGCAGGAAAAAATTTTATTTTTCTAATGGTTTTATTCACTAACTATAGAATAACGGGAAACCGAAAAAAAAAAATTCCAAGGGGGACAAAAAGTGAAAAAAAAACGTATTTTCGCCTTTTTTGCGGGGGTTTTGCTTTTATGGTGTTCAACCTTCGGTAATACAATGTGTTTTTGATTCTACAGGTTGATACGAAAATCCGGAAAAACCAAACTGTAGGGGTATGTGGTTTCGTTATGTTTTGGTCCGGAAAAAAATAAAAAATTTTTTTCTTTTTTTGAAATTTGCCCCGCGGCCAGTTTGTGGACCAATAACTTTTTTCTACTAACACTTACGATTCGTGAGGGGCATTTTTGGGGGGCCAAAGTGTACTTTTTACACTGCAGTTTGGAATGTGTGAACTTTTTTTGATCCTTTTATTCCATTTTTTAAGTGACGTAAAAGCCCAAAAAAACCCAAATTTTGCCTTTTGGAATTTTTTTTCTTCTACGGTGTTCAGCGACAGGATAAAGATTTTATTTTTTTAGACCGGATTTTTTGGACGGGGGCGATACCAAATATGTGTAACTTTATATATTTTATTGTTTTTATTTGTAAAAGGGGAAAGGGGGGTGTTTTGAATTTTAAACTTTTTTTTGTACTGTAAAACTTTTTTTTTTTATTTTAAAACTTTGAGGTCCCCTTGGGCTTGAGCATGGGTGGCGCGATTGTAAATCGTCAAATGATTGCATGGGAAATGCATTAGACTTCCCAAAGGCAGTTTCCCCACCCGTCTGCGGAGGAAGTGGGAAGCCGGGACAGGAAGGACAGGTCAGGGAAAAACCCGATCTTAATTCTTTCAGACGCCGGGGCCCATCTTTGCCCGGTATCAAAGGGGGTTAAACACGAACTACTGAGGAGTCATTTTGACTCCTTTCGTTTTTTTTTCTTTTCGTGACAATTTTTAAAATTTCCCGGCTTGAAACTGGTGATTTTCCCTCAAATATATGTGAAAAAAGATTTTGTGAAAAATAAATAATTTTGGTGAAAAATTTGCAGTTTTTTTCATAATTTCCAAAACTACTGAAGGGAGTCATTTTGAATCCCATTATTTGGGGTCCTTTTGTCACTAAATGTTCTATAAAGTTTGTGCTAATTTTTTCATTTGTCTTATTTACCCTGATTTTCAAAGAGGTTTCAATTTACATGTAATTTTTTACTTTTCCTTTGTTTTACCTGCTTGTATTATGTGTAATGCGAACAAAATAGCTTGTTTACTCTAGGCTCTTTCTTATGCTAAAAGGGTGGTGTTTTTCTAAGGTTCTAGCAGGAGACGTATTCTGGATAGTAACTTTTCTATAGTTTCAGTAAAAAGACAAAAGAGAACGACGCAACAACGAGCTCTAAGACATACAGGTATAAATTTGTTATGAAATGTTTAGCTCCCTTCAACTGTTTCAGCCCCCTCTTTTAAAGGTGGCAAACAGTTTTTATTTTTTTTTAGTTTTCATTTCATTTCTATTTTCAGCGGGGAACTAATGAATTAGGAAATTTTGTGAGGAATATGGGAGAAGGGTTTTTGATAAAGCCTAGGAATTTGGAACTTTGCCCCAAACCCGGGAATGAATCGGAATCCGAATTGCAGGAAATGTTTTTTGATTCTGACAGGTAAAAATTTTTCTTTCCCAGAAAAACAAGTGAATCTGAAGACTAAAGGAACAAATCCAAAAAGGGAAATATTTATGTGTTTTTATTTTTCTTCCACCCCTGAGTTTAGGGCCTTGCACACTAGCAAATTCTGGCTGAATAGCCTCTGGATATCTTGCCGCAATACAGGCCGTCCCGCCCGCTCTGCCTGAACCCCGCTCCGAACCCCGGGCGGGCCGCTTCGGACAGAGCAGCGCTTGTTAAGCGCAAGCACGGCTCCGTCCCAGACAGCGGCTCCAGGGGGGGTTGGAATACCGGGGGAAAATTTCCCGGTGGGTTTTTCCCGCCGTAATCCACCCATGTGAAACCCTTACAAAACAAAAATTTCAAAAATTTTCATCAACTTTTTTCCAGATTTCCAAGCACATCAACTGGGGGGGGCTCATGCAGTAATGCCTTACCCTCCTCCCGGTCGTGGACAGAAAAAAACAGCAAACGTCCCAAAAAGAAAAAAAAAGAACGATGGCGGCGAAGGGAATGCAACAACAAACACCAGAGAAGGGAATCTGAAGGAATACTAGTTTAGGGTGGGATTCAATGGAAACCTGTTTAAAATTTGGGGAAACTTTTCCTGGTAGGGGTGACAGCCAAAATTTCTTCGAAGGCCCTGGCCCCACGGGTACGCCAGAAGAAAATCATTATCGATGTCCCCTTTGAGCGCAGCCGTTTATTTTTTTGATTCATAATATTACACTATAAAAAAATGTCGCTTCAGAAAAATGCAGGAAAAATAATTTTCAGTTTACTCTATCGATGAGGAGCTAGATGCATTCTTGCGATTTCTTGCTGGGAATATCGGCACGAACCCCTCACTCGATTTGCAGTATTTGGTGTAATGAGGGGGGTCGTTTTTTCAAAAAGACAATGTCTAGGGACCGCTTTTTTGAAAATTATGATTTTTTCAGATTTGATGAGAAATCTACTCGATCGGAGAGACGCCCAAAGGACAAATTTTTCTCTATTTTCTACGTGTGGGAAGGTTTATTTAAAATTTTATTGGTGTTTCAAAAATTGGCCAACAAAGGTGGATGAGCAACTTTTCCAAGCAAAAATAGGGTGTCCTTCACCAGTACATCCTTCCAAAAAAGATAAAATGGGACAAAAATTGGCTTGATGGTTGATAAGGGGCAATTTTCTGCAAATGGCTTCCTTATCTAGGCAAAGAGAAAACCCCCGTGCTAGGGACCGTTTGCGGGCCATGTGGTAATGAATTTTTTGGACCTTTTTGAAAAAAGGGCGCAATGTTACAACCATAATTATTTTTTCTTTGTAAAATTAGCAAACACTAAAAAAAACAAAGGAACAACCATCGTGGGGAAAATGAAGAAGTAAGGCGGAAGTGCCCAAAAAAAAAAATCCATGAAAGAGGAATTGTACAACACAAGGTTTAGAAATAAAACAATTTTACACTTACAGAAAAATGGGAAGGCAACAAAAATGTTGTATTTGAGTTCCTCCCCCAGATGTTGTTTTTGCGTTGATTCCGCTAAAAAAAACTCCGAAACGGTAAAGTTTTACAAGAAACAAAATGGAGTAGATGTGGGTCAGATGGCACGAAAAAAACCACACGAACATGCACAAGGGGATGCCTGTTAAGCATTTTAAAATGCCTTGACTTTGCGGGGATAAATGCATGGGTAATATTCAAAGGAGATTTCCCACCAAAAAAGTACGCAAGGCATTTTTGCAAACCCTTTTGGGGAGAGTTGAGTGGCCAAAAACGAAGGGAAAAGGGTTCCATCCCAAGTTTTTACATGCTCAGAATAGGTTCAAACAAAATTTTGCCCGATCAAAAAAAAGTGCAAAAAAAATGACTGTCGGCAATTGTAAGACTTTTGGTAATCTTTGTGTGGGAAAGACTGCCCTTTAAAACAAAAGGCAAAGCCTAAAAAGCAAAAAACAAAAAGTTTAGAAGGTGAATTTGCGCCATATTTTCTTTTTTATGCTCCTCCCCCTACCATTTTTTCTGCTTTTTGTTTCCAGTTGTTGTTTAATGTGTGCACTTGAATAAAAAAAATGTTTGAAAAAAAGTCTATTATAATTATTTGTTATTTTCTGAGAAAAATAAGAAAAACAGAAAAAAAACAATCAAAAGCATTTTCTGTTGGATCTCACAATAATAATACATTACAAAAAATATAATTTTAATAAAAAACCCCAAAAGAAACTCTAAAAATAAACAAACAGCAAGGATCAAAAGAACTCTTTCAGTAGTTCTAGGCGGGGCACGAGTCCAGTAGCCTGTGTTAAAAAGCGCGGGCGGGCGCGCTGCCCACTCCGCTGTAAAAGGCCCGGTGCTAGCGGCGTTTGCCCCTAACACCCCCCGGTGTGCGGGGGTGTCGCGGAGCGATCCTCTTTAAAGCCCCTTATTGACCCTGGGAGTACTGTCGCCCGGGGCCCCCAACGGGTTAATCCCTGTTAGAAATCAGTAAGTTGTGCAAAAAGTAATGAAACACTGAACAGTTGGAGCAACTTCTCTTATAACTTTGTGTTGTGCTGTTTCCTTGTTATTCCTTTTTGAAATGTATTACTGAATCTGTCAGATGGGTGTTACCATTGGGGATGTGTCCATGCACAGTGTGACACTGTCCAATCAGTGTTGACAGAGTCAGTGTTAGGGATGGTAACACAGTTGCATTAATATATTTCTATAAGAAATAACATATCCTGTGCCCGCCGGCAATGAACATAACAGTGCACTGCGGCGTGGTGGAGCTGCTGGGCCCGGCGCATCCTGCCTCTGAACGCCCGGGCCCTCCGGCAAGAGCGCTCAGACGCAGGAACGCCCAGTGTTAGGCACAGACGCCATCCCACAGTGCTGACGTTTGCAGCCCACGTCGAGCACAGACTGCCCGGGAGTTGAGCTGCAAGGGAGCGTGGTACAGGTGAGTATGTGATTTCTTATTTTTTAATATTAATTAGCCCTACCTGCCTGTATATAGCCCTGCCTGTATATAGCCCTACCTGCCTGTATATAGTCCTATCTGACTATATAGACCTACCTGCCTGTATATAGCCCTACCTGCCTTTATATAGCCCTGCCTGTATATAGCCCTGCCTGTATATAGCCCTACCTGCCTTTATATAGCCCTACCTGTCTATAGCCCTACCTGCCTGTATATAGCCCTGCCGTCCTGTATATAGCCCCGCCTTTATATAGCCCTACCTGCTTGTATATAGCCCCCCAAACCCCTGCCTGGCTGGATATAGCCCCCCAAAGCCCCGTCTGCCTGTATGTAGCAGCCCAAAGCCCAGCCTGCCTATATATAGCCCCTCCAAGCTCTGCCTAGATATATAACCCCCAAAAAACCTGCCTGCCTATATATAGCCCCCCCCAAAGCCTATATATAGCCCCTATAGCCTACCCTATGCCCTCCCTGCCTATATATAGCCCCTATAGCTTACCTTATGCCCTGCCTGCCTGTATGGGCCCCCTATAGCCTACCCTAAGGCCTGCCTGCCTATATATTTGGCCCTATAGCTACCTTAACCCTTCCTTCCTACCTATATGGCCCCTATATCCTGCCTGCCTATCTATATGGGTCCCTATAGCTACCTAACTCTGCCTGTCTATATGGGGCCCTATACTCTACCTACACCCTACTTGACTGCCTATATGGGGCCCTATAGCTACCTAAACCCTGCCTATGTGGGTATCCTATTGCCTACCTAAACCTGGCCTATCTAGGGGCCCCTATGGCCTATGTAAATGTTGCCTGCCTAAATGGACCCCATATAGCCAGGGAGGCAGGGAGTGAAGTGCTGGAAAAGTGAGGATTCTAAGATATTTGTGTTTAAATCTCCAGGGACAAGTGGCCAGGAGAAGTCATCTTGGCGGTCTGGACCGGATGCAGAACAAAAGGGGAAGTCAATGACTTATCAGAAACGTCACCTGTGAGTCACAAGATGTAACTAAACTTTAATCACATATGTCTACAGAGGCTGTGTACACTGTTATCTACCACTATATGGTCACTATATGGTGGTTATATACAGTCTGTAGAGCCTGTGTACACTAGTGTATATATGGTCACTATATGGCAGTACTATTGGTCTTTGTATACTGATCAGTAATAGTGTAGGGGTATTATTCAGTCACTATGTGGTGGTAATTTGTGGGCATGTTCTGGCGGTATAATCAGGTTCCTATGTAATAGGGTTATTAGTAATGTTGGTCTTGGTATAGTGGGATTTGTTTGGTAGCAGTATGATAGTGAGAAGTATGGTGAGGTATTTGCCCCTTGTATTATCTACATTATCTAACTGCATGTCCTGGTAAATGTTCGTGGTCGGGGAGGCGGGCGAGGGGGGTAAGGAGTAAGGGGGCTCCATCCAAAAATTTGCTTTGGGGCCCAGGCTTCTCTAGTTGCGCCCCTGCTCAGAGCTGAGGGCTATTTTTATATACACCTGTCTATAAAATAACAGTTTGGTTGAGGGTGCATACTCGGGCTCTGTGTGGCAGCACATGGTTACCCTACAGCTTCATTCTATGGAGAGCTGTATGATATGGTACCTCATAGTATGAATTATAAACTCTAGTGAGCAGGGACCTTATTTTCTTTGTTGGAATAGCTGAATAGATTGTTACTATGTAATATGTAATGTTGTCTCTGTGCCCTCTGAATTGTGAAGTTATGCACAATATGCTAGTTCTATATAAATATGAATATGTTTTATTATGGTACCATATGAATGAGTTATTCCGAACTAGAAGAAATGCTTTTTAGGAAGAATATCTCCATAGTATGTCATTTGTTGGGCTTTCATTGAGGTTCATTGTGGGTCTTCAGAATTGAGTGCTGAATTTACAGTTCTGTTCAACATAGTGCCTGCACACAACCTAACTAAAAAGGTTCCTCACCAAGCTGAATTATATATTATTGCAAAACTAACATATGGAGGGTCCTGATAGGGACATAGACCTCCTCCAATCAAATATAGGATCGGGTTAAGGGGAAGGGGTAATTGATGACAACCAATAAACTAACAAAGGGGTGTTAACACGGCAATTAGGGGAAGGTTTAATTATGTGACTAACCAATAATGGATGTAATCTATGCATAATGATGAATTGATGTATTGTTTCATTAACATAAGCACACCCTAAACATTGGGAACATAACCATGTGTATTTATTGGAATAAACCAGAAGATCTGCTATTGACATCCTTGTCAGTTCCATTTCTTTCATATAAGCATATGCTATATTATTATTGATTATTGACTATTGATTCGGCTACCTCGCAAGGAGGTCTGGGGTACGGTGAAGCTCCCATAACACTGTTCAGACTGCGTGCATTTCTACTGTACAGTAGTGACTGAAATTTTATCTCTGCTATTCTTAGTTAAAGGGGTGTTATCGTTTGAGCTGCTCGTGCTGTTCAGCTAATTTTCTCAGATTGAGTTTGAAATCCAGGGGCGTGTCTCTCCTGTCAGCAGGCGTGCCTCTTCTCCCAGGAGGCGTGTCTCCCCTCACTGAAGAATTGTGACATCATCATTTTGTTTAAAGCAGGGGATGCAGAAGGTTGTCTGGATATAACAGCTCTGTAGCCTCCTGCATGCTTCTTATGTCTGCAGCCTTGAGGCTCCAAACTCCAGCAAGCACCTGTCATATGTCTTAGTTTACACACAACTGAAAGCCAGCAACTCTTACTTCTAGTGGTGTTCATCCAAATTGTACTGACAACAGGCAGAGATCTTTACTCTACTACAAATGTTAGCTTCAAGTAAAGACCTCTGCTTACTGTCAATGACATGTGAGTGAAAACAGTGGGGGGAGAAGCAAATCAGCTTTGAGAGAAGGCCCTGATCAGCTTGTAACTAACTTGGGCTGGTGATGCAGAGGTAGAGCAGTAGACTATTGCTTTTACAACAAAGGGGTTTGGAGTTCTAGTCCCTCACAGGGTATATTTTTTTTCCCCCTAAATTCTACACATATGTAGAGAGACCTAAAATATATATGTTAATCTCTATAATGATATATATACACATACAGGGCTCCCCTATATCATGTCTCATCCCCCAGAATATATGCATTGTATCACGTATGTTGGAAGTGCTTGGTGTGACTGCAAGGATGGGACACTATATAGGGGAGCTTTGTGTGTGTATATGAATAAAATTATAGATGTCTACACATATATTTTCATATCTTTACATATGTGTACAAATTTTTAAGAAAAAGAAAAACGAACTACTGATGGGGCTTGAACTCCCAACCTCTCTCTTGCAGAGTTGATCACCTAAGCACTGCACTATATAAGCAGCTTATACACACACAGTGTTGAATCCTTATGTGATACACTACAGGTGATGACGTCATAAAGAGGCGGGGCTTGCATTCGATCTGAGGAACAGAACGCCTTCTTTTCCAAGTAACAGCTTAAGGACTGGATCTGTGAGGAGGTTAATCAACCTCTTGGCAAAAGCCCCTTAAACAGTCAGTAATTGCCCAGAACATTGACCCTAAAGCTGGGAGATGAGTATAGAGCCAGCAGACTTTGGTTTCACTATCGATTTTAACAGCTCAGAGGGGAGTAAACACAGAGTGTGCAGGCAGCCAATCACAGTGCAGGGGGCGTGGCCGGGCGTTTCCTGTCTAGGGGCATATCCCAACAGGCTGAATGAAATGTCAGCCAGCTAATCACAGTGCAGGGGGCGTGTCTAGGGTGCGAGAATCGACCAAGGTGCGTTCTGACCAGCAACAGCAGAAATAGAAGACAGATTTACAGAGATGCTCATATCTGCTAAACCAAGTGACAGAGGTAATGCAACCCAATTACAAAAGTGCTTATTTTTACTGTCCCCATAATCTGAGACATGATCTTTGTAACGATAAAACCCCTTTAAGCCTGTTAGAGGGCCATTGGTAATGGAGAGGTTTAAACAACAGGGAAGAAGGCTATAGAGATCTAAAGGGTAAGTCAGAAATAAACATAAACGAGCTCCTTTGCGCCGATAAGACCCAACAGGAAGCAACGTCACCAATCCTACCCCTGCTAGAGCACAAACAGGTGGTCAGTAATCTAGGGAAGCTTGTGTACACCAGCAGAAGATAAAAACTGCTCTAGTCCTGAAAAGAAGCAAAATCTGAGTGGTAATGTATTCAGTAATAGTCTTTTTTTTTTCTCTTGGCCTGCATGTTAAATCAAATTAGTGTGGTGAGAATAACCCTTGGAATAACTTATCAACAATAAGATATGTTATGTTTAATACATTGGGAATAATTTCTAAAGGAAAAGACATTTAGAATAAATATGTGAGGAATCGGTCAAAGCTAATAACAATCCTGTGCTTTCCAGGTTAATAATTAGGTATTGTAAAAGAATAGAAGAGGGTTTTTTAGAAGTACTGCTTCATACACATTTTACAGACTACTTAATGTATACATAGCTAATGCATATGTATTTCACTATTGTCATGCTTAACAGGTAATAAGAGCATAAACTATATTCTACAAAAGCGAAAAAAAAGTCAGCCTTAGTTTAAATACCCAAAGTAAAACCCATCTTTTGCAGTTATTTTTGCTTCCTTATGCTGACAAAAAAGCCAGTGTGTGTTATCTTGACAGTTCTCGTTCTGTTGGGAACAGACTATCAATAGCACTTGATATAAGCAATTGCAATAAGAGAGCTCACAAGAGCTTACATAGGACTATAAGGCATCCTTCATAAACGCTATTTTTTACAGTGTTATATCCTCGTAACAAATGGCACTGAATTTCGGATGTTTTTCAAAGTATTTTTTTTTTATACTGTAGGAATTTTGATGGCTTTTCCATATTGTTAAATTTGTAATAAAAATGTTTCTTATGTTTTGTACGTCCTATGGAAAACACTGTGGAGGCACCAGAAAATATGCCATACCCAGAGTGTGCTGCATAAAAGAAAACATCACAAACTCCTATAATGCCACAAACAAAAATGAAAACAATTTATGTAGATTTTTCAATAATTTACTGTATATATTAAAGTAACATCTGGTTGCAGAAGAGAAGCAAACGTTCCTGGTATGTGTGTTGCATGCTATATGTTGTTGACTGTTCTAGCATCTAAGTGACTTGTATTCCCACATATGCCTACACAGTCCAGCATAGGACACTACAGAAAGATTCGGAATGCAAGGAAAAAAGGTGGTGAACATTGTGCTGACAAGGAGGATGGGATGGTAAAGACATGAGAGTGTATAACATGAAAGCCACACTGGATGCTATGAGATTTTGTATCTGCATACAGTAATGACTAGGCCCAAGTAGATGGCCCCAGAGGGTTTTAGAAAAGAAGCATGTGTGTGGTGAATATGTATGTAGACCCACAAGGGTTGAAGGAGTGTTTATACTCTGAGATTCACCAGTGGGCTGAAGGCAGAAGCAAAAACATGTAAAGAGCCTATACAGTGCCACACATTGAGGGCTTATATTCAAAAGCAGTTGAACAAATTCAAAATAAATATTCTTTTATTAATTTAAGGTTTACGCCACATACTGTTAGCGCGTCTGTCTATCTGATTTGCCTCAGTAGACACAAGTTCTGATTTTACTCCAGAACTTAACTTCTTTCGAATATTCGTTCTTGCTAATCCACGTGGATTGTGGCGTTCTGGGAGCAAAGATTGTTTGCCACTTTGTCTCCCTATTGGTACATTTGACCCGAAAAAGCTCACGGAGTGTTGTGTCTGCCAAAGCACAACCCTATAAGGTGAGGAGAAAACCTATACACGCTAGACTAGGGATATTTGTATCCTAAGCGTTTTCACAGTAAGGAATGTGCGTCCTATCTCTTTTTCTCTTTCCACATTGAGGGCTTAGGGCTTGCCCCCCACAGCACAGGTTTTCACCCGTTTTTACCGACTGTTTTAGAGCCTGTAAAATGGGTGACAACTTTTAACATTGACCTTAATGGAAAATTCATGCAGCGGTCCCCACTGCACGGATTTTCTGCCGGACATTTTTTTAGACCGCCGGCAGTCCGAAAAATATAGAACATGTTCATTCTACCATCCGGTTTTCGGCCGGAATATAAACATGTCAATGCGAAGGGGAAGGGCTTCTCTCCGCTAATTGCAGAGAACAGCCGATCTCCTGCGGCCATGTGCACGGCCACAAAACAGAGCAAATACCAATAGAATAATCCGACAGGTATTTGCTCTTTGCTGTGGTGACGAGCCCATAGAGTAGTTGTCATATGACTGACTGGTGAGTTAGTAAGAGACTGAAAGAATTTGTTAGCCATGGCTGGTTTGGGCTATGAATGCACCAACCCTGTTTTAGAGCACCAAGCAGGACAGTAAGGGTACGTCCAGATGGTATAGGTATAATACCGGTCGCATTTTGATTAAAGTATCTAACCGGTATGTTATCGTCTATTCAATGGTTTTGGGGGACGGTTCTGTCCACAGTTTGTGGATTCGCCGTCCCCCTAATCATTGAATAGCACACCTTCTGCCCGAAAACCTGGTTAAAGAATGTGCATGTTCCGAGTTTTTCGGAACGCCAGTGGCTGGAAATCCCCTCAGTAGAAAAATCGTGATGTTTAGCCGACTGGGCATATTTTCTAACAAAGTATATGGGGATGGTTGACAGTCGGTTTTCAAATCCAAAAATCGTTTGAAAAACCGATGGAAAACCTTGCCATGTGGACATACCCTAAGAGACTGGTTGGGCCTGAGGAACACTGCGAGGCCTTTTCACCCAAGTCAAACAGAGGGAGAAAATTGGGTGTGGTAAGCAGAAAAGAACAGACCAATTGTGTTATTGATGAACAAGCTCAAGTGTGGTGAACCTTCTCCTCCATAATAGTGTGAAAAAATAATTATAAGCTTGTTCTACATCCATCATGGATTGTAAGAGAGGCCACCATTATAGCCATGTACCCTGGACTTCCGTATCCTTCTATGATACAAAATGTAATTGTGTGCCCCAGTTTGCTGTAACTGATTTCTGATCTATGTTATGGAGTAAGGAGAACCCTGGTTCATGGATAGGGGAGGTGAGTCTGTCCCCTGATCATAGAGATTAGACCATGCGTATATTGTCCTGTAGTGGAACTGGAGTTGAAATATTGATTTGGCAAAATAAGGTGAGAAGTTTCCCGATTTTATTTTTCACACATTTAATAATGTTATTGTCAGGGCTGGGCTGTGCTCAGGCTCTAGGGATCTGCAGGCTGCAGCAGCTGATGCACGATCCCACCCTGATACACATGCTGCTGACAACTCTGAGTGACGGGGCCCAGCCACTCCTGACAGGGGGCGAGTTGCACCAGCCAATGGGAGGACCCGGAGGCCGCTCCAATCAGCTGCAGGGGTGGTATCCAGGAATCCCATTTAAACTCCCTGAAGGCTGAGTGCTGCGCCTGTGATATTCCTGGCTACCTCGTGTTACTTTGTTCGGTTTATTGTGTTCTGCTTATCTGTGTACCTGACCTCGGCTTGTTCTCCTGACCCCGGCTTGTCTCCTGATTTTGTGCTTCGCTTCCGTTTGACTCTTGACCTCGGCTTGTTTACGTTTATCCCTCTGGTTCTGATTTATGGCTTTGGCGTTCCTATTTGATATTTACCCAGACTGTCTGACTATTCTTCCTTCTGACGGCCCCAGCACTTTAGCAGCGCAGGGACTGTCGCCAGTTGCCATCTGCCGCCTAGGGCAGCACGTCAAGCAGGCAGGGACTGTGGGCTGGGTTCCAGTTAGGGCGCACTGCACCTCCCTTGACGTGACCGTTATAGTCATCCCTATGAACCCAGATTGTCTGCACATATGAAGTGTATTGACATATTGTGGAAATGTTGCTTTTTTTTAGATGTGGTTTTCTAAAAATCTAATAACTGCAGAGTTAGTTGCTGTGATTCTGGAAAACCATGGTAGAGTGGAATTCTCCTGCTGTTTCATCTTCTTATACTTACTTAAACATCTCTCAGGACTATAAGCTGACCATATTAAAGGGAACCTGTCACATCGTTTATGCCCCCCTTGCTGAGGACAGCACAAGCTAGTGACAGACATGCTGTTTCCAGCGCTGTGTCCCTTATTCTGTAAGACGCAGCAGTTTCAGAGTATTTAATTCTCAAATCTGGCAGTTTTCAGCCAGAAGAGTCATTTGAAGAGTCAGTTCTTTTCAAACCCTGCCCATCTGAGGCTAGCCCCGCCCACCTCAACTGATAAACCTATAACTTTGAATAGGTAGAAACATGTTGTTAACTGCCAGGTGGGTGTGGCTAGCCTTTGGTGGGTGGAGCTAACACCTGCTCATGAATAAGATTTGAGGGGTAAATGCTCTAAAACTGCTGCATCTTACAGAATAAGGGGCACAGTGCAGGGAACAGCATGTCTGTCACTAGCTTGTGCTGCCCTCAGTAAGGAGGGCATAATCTATGTGACAGGTTCCCTTTAAGTTTAAATGTTTCATTGCTATTCCTCTATAAAGCTAAGTTTCACTTGTCAGCTTGTGCGTGTATGTTTGCTACGAGCTTGTGAGCTGGTCCCATTCTGTTTCTAGCATTTAGTTCTGTAATGTCCTGTTTGGATTTTCTGTACCCAGTTTATTAGAGTCCTGTTTGTCTTAGTTCTCTGTTCCTTCTGTTCTGCCCAGCGTCAGTCTTTTAGTCTGTTCTATTCCTGAGTTTTCTTATAATTTTGTGTTGTTTTGGTTAGGGTAAGCATAGTTGAGGGATGTTGGTAGGGATATTGTCAGGGATGGAATTGGGCCATGGTGGTCTGGTGTTAGTGCCAGAACATGAGACAGGTTATGGACAGAGTTTGGAAAAGCTAGTTGTAAAGATCAGGGTTTTTTTAAAATCTTGCTTCTGTTATTCTGGATTCAAGTCATTTATACACCATCTCTACCCATGCCCTTGTCATCATCCATCTTGGTGTCCATCATCTAATGGTAGGTTCATACATTTATTTTGATATGTTCTTCGTATTTGGCTTTATTCTAAGATTCCTTTGCCTTCCATGTCAACCAGCATTGTTACACTAAATTTATGAAGGGGTTTGATATGGGGTCTGAATTTATTAAAAGATTTGATCTGAGTCTGAATTAAATTGATGATTTGGAATTTAAGCATTGTTGCTAGAGATCAAAGATGTTAAAGCAGAAAATTCTCCAGGTATGATAAGAAGTTGTCATTAGCCTGGGTTGGATGGTAAAGAAAAAGAAAGAGAATGTCTACAATAACAGACAATATCACCTATAAGTTGTTGGATTTAACAATGCTGTAATAATTTACACAGTCTGCAAAGTGTCTGTGTAGAACTGGTATCTATGACACTATGGTCACTGTTTATGGTCACAGTGAAATGATGCAGAACCTTATTATACAACTAACCTTCATTTTCATAACCACATTCAGAAGTATGCGCTAACTTAACAGACTGCAAGGCTTTTTTTTTGGACTGGAGATACAGCCATCCAAACAAAATGAACAAAAATGGAGAAATAAGTTAACAGCCTGAATGGTAAAAAGGATTTAGCACAAAGTACAGCTTAGGCTACCATGCATGTAAGCTGCAACCAATGTTCATAGAAGTTTCCCTATAGAAAACAGAAAAAAGCAGTTAAAGGGATTGTCTCGCTACAAATATTAACTTTCAACATGTTGGGAACACTAAATAAAGATTTTTTTCCAAATATATTGCGTCATTTTTTTTTTTTTTGTAAAGGAGCTACAAGTGATTTTATCACCTTCTGTGCTATCTCTGGTTCCCTAAGTGACCGACCTGCGTACTTCTCCCCCACTGCTGTTTGTTCTATCTGATAGCAGGGAGTGACATCATCACACAGGTCACACAGCACAGAACTCCGGACAGTGAGAGCTTGTTTGTTATATGATCTTTTAGACAAAAGCCAGTAATTACTACTGTTTACTGAAGCTTCCCTGGTCCTGACTAGTGTTCAGCGATTACGTTGGCCATCGACATCGGTCGATGGTAGATAGTCGACCATCATAGACAAGATATTCGATGGTCGATTATAAATTAATGATCGATCACCATTAAAGCCCTATGGGAGAGCAAAAACACTTTCATTCTTCCCACCCAAACAGGGCTGGAGAAGCGGAATTAACATCCACAACAGTCAAATGGATATGTGCTACATCTTAGGCAACACACTTAGGTTTAAAAGCCACAGAAAAAAAATCACACACCATTCACTAAACCCCGTCTTGCACCACAGCATGAGCCTTGAACCTGCATGACCCAGCCCCAAATTAAAAAGTGCCAGAAGCAGTATGATTTTAACCACATTTTACTGAACTGGACATTGAATAAACCTTCCTGGAACGCAGCATGAGCCCCAAACCTGCATGACCCCAGATTTAAAAAGTGCCGGAAAAAGGGGTCTTTGAACCCCATTTATTAGTTTCACTGGGCATTGACTATACCTTACTGGCCACAGCATGAGCCCCAAACCTGCAAAGACCCAGATTAAAAAGTGCCGGAAAAAGGAGTCTTTCAACTACCATTTTAGTTTCAACTGGACCCTTGACCTATACCTGTGCATTACCTGCCGGGGCCACAGCATGAGCCCAAACCTGCATGACCCCAGATTAAAAAGTGCCGGAAAAAAGGGGTCTTTCACCACCATTTTAAATTTCACTGGACATTGACTATACCTGTCCTGGACCGCAGTATGACCATTAAACCTGTCTGACCCCCAAAAATTTAAAAAATGCCGGAAAAGGAGTCCTTAACCACCATTTTAGTTTCACTGGACATATACTGTCCCTGTCCTGGGGTACGCTTGCCCCTCCGTATGAGTGCGGACCAAGAGCTTCACTTGGAAAATACTGGGGTTTAACGCCCCTTTTTTTCCCCACCCAGGGCCCCTTTTTTTTTTTTGGCATTCTTTTTCTCTTTTTACTAAACGGCTGGAGGAAATTTCTCTTACTTTTGTTCTCTGCCCGGCCCATACTCCATGTCCTCTAAATAACCTACATTGGTAAAGTTTTCCGTACCCCCTTTGTACAATTCAAGGAATTTTTTTTACCACTATTTTGAAACAGCAATTTTTTTTAGTAGTTTAAAATTCTAGAAAACCTTTTTTTAAAATAGATGAATCCCACCAGTCTTTTTTTCTTTTTTTTTAATTGTATTAAAAAGGGGGTTTTTTCCAAAACAGGGATTGCACTATTTAAAGATGATGCTGCGGTTGATTAACCCCAAAAAAGATTGGCGACGCGTTTTGTTACTGAGATTCACAGGGCCCTGACCCCCCGATACAGGCCGACGGGCCTGCAACTGACGATCCGCTGGGATCGTTTGTCGCAAGCACTGGGAAGGAGCACCTTCTCTCGTACCTCTACCCCATGTCCTACCCCCTCTTTTTCTCGCTTACCACCTGAATTTCCTCCATGTTCAGAAATATAAAAAAATTTAGAAGGGAGGAAGAGTTTTTGGGGAAAATCCCCCTTATTAAAAACGGAAATCCAGCTATTTTCAAATCCCTCAAATCAAAACAAAATTCTGGGTTCACATTTAACTGCAAAGTAATTTTATCAACAAACGGCCTGCGCCAAAGTGAAAAAACACTATCTGAAATGTGTTTGGATAATAAAAGCATTTTTGCACCTTTCAATTCACCTGTGGGGACTACAAAATTTCGTATTCACATTTAAATGCAAGGTGCCTCAATGAACAAAGCTGCACTGCGCCAAAGTGAAAAAACACGTATCTGTAATGTATTCGGATAATACAGGGTATTTTTTGGCACCATATCAACCTGTGCTGGCTACAAAATTGCTGGATTCTAATTTTAAACTGCAAGGTGGCTATATCACAAAACTGGAATGGGCAAAATTGAAAAAGGAACACCTATCTGAAATGTTACTGATAATAAAAGTGGAGTTTTGCACCTAACAAAGAGACCTGCAGTTACTAGAAAAGATGTGTATCCTAATATAATTCAGGCTGCCCAATATCCAGGAAATATTTCAAAAGAAAACTGTTAATAATAAAGCTTATTGCAGTGCAATGTCTACACTAATCTTGGTAAAACTTTATCCAGTATTCTTTAAATAGAGCTTGTCTGTGTTCGCCTGCGGGGGCCCTCCCCCCGCTCCCACCCGTGACTTTAGATGCTCCTTTAAAATTCTCTACCTAACTACATAAAATCTTCCAATCTCTGATCTAACTAAGTTGTAAGGATCACAGCTAACAGTAGAGCTTTCTCTGGAAGGAATAGAATAATTTTCGCTGAGCTGTTTGGACACAGGCAAGCGCACGTCCTACTGCTATGAGACCTGAGAGACACTGATCATGAACAGAAGGGCTGTAAAACGAGGTCATGTGATTTTTTCCAGCCAATCGCAACCATACACACCCAGTCATGACGTCGCACCCCAATCTCACTCTGCTTATTCTGTAAGCTAAACTGCTGGGCCGCCAAAATGACAGGAAGCCGCCGAAAATGGGGCGATATTTAATAGATGATGCACAGATTTTAACCTAAATTATCGCATGATCTAAAAATTTCGATCAACATAAAAACTGTGCCTATTTCAACTTTGTCGATAATAATCGCTTAACACTAGTCCTGACAGCATGAGATGTATCTAATTATCAGAAGTCTGAATACAGGTAGCTCATATGCTAATTACAGACAGCTTGACCAGGAAGTGACTGAGCAAAGCAGCATTATTTCATTCATGCATTCTATGAAACTTTGAGATGAGAGAACCCCTTTAAGTATCCAACACTGAAGATAATGAATAGCACTAACCAGCAGAAGCATCATTCATTGGGTAGTGGCTTAAACAAACTTTTATTCCTCCATGAGCTGTTAATATATATATATATATATATATATATATACACAGACATGGTGATAATTTAAGGGGTTCTAGTAGCAATTAATTATACTCTGTCAAAGTGTGAAACATTGATATCAACAAAACCTGCAAATTAATCCATAGATGGCGGAAAAATTGTTGTTCCGTTCACAAATATTGTGATGCTCAGTGGAGAGTTAAGTGGAGCAACAGCTTTCCCAACTACAATACAATTTTGGTAAAAATCACAAGACCTGATGTTTTAGTAAGTGATTAATTTCTCGGATAGCGCCACTTCAGACACTATAAAATGTAAAATCTATTCATTTAGTGTTAGACAAACCTATTCTGGGACAAGAATAGGTATTCTACCATGCGGTTTAGACAAAGGGACACATTTAATACAGCAATTAAGCCAGAATTCTGGTGCACATGCCTTACACCACATTTGTATGGGTTTTAAATGGTTCCTAGACACTTTCGTGATATGTCTCATAGAGAAGTTGTAGCTTTGAGGAGAGGGCATGGCTTTATACAAAGGTGTAACCAAAGGCTATGTTCACACGGCTTAAAATAGGACTTATTTCAGTCTGTAATTACGCGCCGGAGTGCACAAATTACGGCTGGAATACGTCCAAGTCATTACGGTAATCCCCAGTTCTCATAGAGAACTATGGATTACGTCTCGTCTCACAGCGCGGAGAAAACGCCGCGGGGTGAGATAAGTGACATGTGAATTACCAACGGCATATACGCACCGCTGGTAATGCAAGTCTATAGGCCGGCGAGGTGCCGGCCCCCCGCTCCCGCCCCCGGCCACACGGCATAATTGCGGGGTGTAATTACGCCCCACAAATAAGCCATGTGAGCCCAGCCTAACATGCACCACTGTGCACCAAAAGTTTAGTGCAATTATTGACACAAACTAAGACAACTAATAAATGGTATAACGTTCAAAAAATATTTAAACATGCGCTAGATTTATTTTACAGCATGAGCTACTAAGAGAAATGTGGTACATTTTTAGACTATCCAGTCTAAGTTTACTCTAAGTATACGTGCCTAGGCAAGAAATGCAGCTGTTTAAATAGGCATCAAAAACCTGGATGCAGTAAAAATATTACAAAAAAGTTTACTTATTGAGTGTATGTTTACCTGAGAAAAGTCAACTAATAAGGAAATAATTAAGATATTCAAAAGTAGACTCATGCTTCATATAGGGCAAAATAAGTAGCTATGTCTGGAAAACCTCTGCTTACTCCATAAAATTTTCCTTTGCCTTGAATAGTAAGATGCACTATTCAGGCATATGGTGCATGATATATTTGGATGTCCTATTATGTGTTACGTGACACATAAAAAGCAGGAGTGCAGGACAATTCTGCAAGTGTTTTCTGCATGTATTTGGTGTGGAAAATGTATCCAGTAGGTTGTAATAGTCCTATTGAATGGGAATGATCTGCATCCTTAGAATACAATGAAATTCATTAAAGAGGAAGATAAACCGCAGCAAAAATACATCTTATACAGCATGTTTCTCTAAAGGAAAAATGTGTTGCATGAACTTACCCTGTGATGGCTATTGTTTTCTGGCATCAGTCAGTTTAAAACCAGAAGTATGAATGCACTAAAAATGATAGACAAGATTGATGAGATTGTTTGCCCAGCACAATAAGAAATGAAATATTTTGACATGAAGTGGCACATGTATGAACACTGGCGCAGACTAGACAGTTGTGCCTCTCAGAAGGTTAGTGTAACATTCGTTAGTATGTATGGAAGTTTCATAAATGTGTCTAACCTTATGAATGTGATGCCACATGCCCCCTAAGAATTGCTGCAGACGAAAGTGTTGAGGATGTCGGTCCTTTTACACAAATTTTGGGGAGGGCCCACAACAGTTTTCTTTTGTGCAAATCAAGCCAGAAAAGTGGTGCAGCCCGTTTTATACATTTCACCCAAATATTTTTAAAATGACTGAAAAAGTAAAAATACAGAACAAGAATTCTTAACATTTCTTATGCTTCTGTATAGCATCATTTTTGTCATTTTGATACTATTTATTCTTTTTTTTTCCGAAGCTTTTTCCCCAAAAATACTGAATTATTATTTTTGGCACGCATCAGCATAAGCACAATGCCTTGCTTGTTATAAAATGACAAGCACTTTTTTGACCCTATTCTTTAAAATCTTCAATTATTTCTACTTTGCAAATGCTTCCAAAAGCAATCTCTAAAACATATGAAACCTTAAGTGCAAGTGGGAAATGAAGTGACATGGAAAAATCGGTTCTGTATCCTCTTGTTGTTTCACAGGTGAATTATCAGGGCAGGGTGAACTACAACCTCCAATCCCACAGCACTGTAGTTTGTCAGGGGATTCACCAAGAAAATCAATTAGATAAAAGATGAGAAGAGATGTTATTACTGGGCCACAGTCTTGAAAAGCAGCTCATGGTATGTCCTTTGCTGTGCAAGAAAATAAGAGACTACATTCGTATTAACCCATGAATAAGACCGTATTTACAAGTACCCATTTCATCAGTGTCTATGCAAAATGGGGCAGATTTATTAATACTGTCTAATAGTGTTGAGCGATTACGTTGGCCATCGACATCGGTCGATGGTCGAGAATCATCGACAAGATAGTCGATGGTCGATAGTAGATTATGACCGATGACCATTAAAGTCTATGGGAGAGCAACAACACCTTCATTCTTACACCCAAACAGTGCTGGAGAAGCTGGAATTAACATCCACAACAGTCAAATGGATACGTGCTACATCTTAGGCAACACACTTAGGTTATAAAAGTCACAGAATAAAAATCACACACCATTCACTATCCCTGTCTTGCACCACAGCATGAGCCTTAAACCTGCATGACCCAGCCACAAATTAAAAAGTGCCAGAAGGCAGTATGATTTGAACCATCATTTTACTTGAACTGGACATTGAATATCCCTGTCCTGGAACGCAGCATGAGCCCCAAACCTGCATGAACCCAGATTAAAAAGTGCCGGAAAAAAGGAGTCTTTTGAACCACCATTTTAGTTCACTGGACATTGACTATACCTGTCTGGGCCACAGCATGAGCCCCAAACCTGCATGACCCAGATTAAAAGTGCCGGAAAAAGGAGTCTTTCACACCATTTTAGTTTCACTGGACATATACTGTCCCTGTCCTGGGTAGCGCTTGCCCTCGTATGAGTCGGACCAATTGAGCTTCACTTGGAATACTGGTGGTTAACGCTCCTGTTACACCCAGGTGCCCTTTTTCTTGGCATTCTTTTTCTCATTTTACTCAACGTGCTTGAGGAAATTGTCTCTGTACTTTGTTCTCTGTCCGTGCTCCATACTCCATGTCCTCTGAATAACCAACATCTGGTCAAGTTTTCCTGTACCTCCCTTGTACAATTCAGAGGAATTTTTTTACCAGCTATTTTGTATATGCAAGATTTTTAGTAGTTTAATCTAGAAAACACATTTTTAAAATAGGATTGAATCCCACCATGTCTTTGTTTCTCTTTTTTAATTGTATTAAATGGGTTGTCTCAATACAGGGATTGCTAGCTATGTTAAAGATCTTGCAAAAACAAGTCATTTTGCAATATGTGTCCATTAACAGTGTCCTACCTATTCCTGTTTCTGACAGCACCATCACCCTTGAGCCACTCTTGACAATTGTGTAGAACAAATGTCTGTTAGAAACCACATTTCTTACAATAGGACCTGTAGTCTATCTGCATTTCACAGCAAAAAGCCACCAAAAATTCAAAACATGACAATTTGTGCTGGATGCAGGTTGCATTAACCACTGAAGGACATATTGACGACGCTGTTCGTTACTGAGATTCACAGGGCCCTGACCCAGCGATGACAGGCCTGACGGTCCTGCAACTGACGATCCGCTGGCATGCGTGTTGTCACAAGCACTGGAAGGAGCACCTTCTCTCGTACCTCTACCTCCATGTCCTACCCCCTCTTTGCTTGCTTACCACCTGAATTTCGCTCCATGTTCAGAAATATAAAAATTTGAGAAGGTATGGAAGAGTTTTGGAAAGTCTCTTATTAAAAGATGGTAAATCACAGCTATTCTCAAATCCCTCAAATCAAAACAAAATTGCTGGATTCAAATATAACCGCAAAGTAGATCTATCAACAAAGCTGGCCTGCGCCAAAGTGAAAAAACACGTATCTGACATGTAAAAAACACGTATCTGACACGGATAATACAAGGTATTTTTGGCACCTTTCAATTCACCTGTGGTGACTACAAAATTGCTGTATTCACATTTAAGTGCAAGGTGCCTCAATGAACAAAGCTGTAGTGCGCCAAAGTGAAAAAACACGTATCTGTAATGTATTCGGATAATAAAAGGTATTTTTTGGCACCTATCAATTCACCTGTGGTAACTACACAATTGCTGGATTCAAATTTAACTGCAAGGTGGCTCTATCAACAAATCTGGACTGGGCAAAAGTGCAAAAAACACGTATCTGTTATGTATTCGGATAATAAAAGGTATTTTTGGCACCTTTCAATTCACCTGTGGTGACTACAAAATTGCTGCATTCACATTTAAGTGCAAGGTGCCTCAATGAACAAAGCTGTAGTGCGCCAAAGTGAAAAAACACGTATCTGAAATTTATTCGGATAATACAAGGTATTTTTGGCACCTTTCAATTCACCTGTGGTGACTACAAAATTGCTGTATTCACATTTAAGTGCAAGGTGCCTCAATGAACAAATCTGGACTGGGCAAAATTGAAAAAGAACACCTATCTGAAATGTATACTGACAATAAAAGTGGAGTTTTGCACCTAACAAAGAGACCTGCAGTTACTAGAAAAGATGTGTATCCTAATATAAGTTCAGGCTGCCCAATATCCAGGAAATATTTCAATAGAAAACTGTTAATAATAAAGCTATTGCAGTGCAATGTTTACACTAAGTCTTGGTGAACTTTATCCAGTATTCTTTATAGAGCTTGTCTGTGTTCGCCGCACCCGCGGGCCGCCCCCCCACCCCGCTCCCCTCCGTGACTTTACAGCAGTAGATGCTCCTTTAAAATTCTCTACCTAACTACATAAAATCTTCCAATCTCTGATCTAACTAAGTTGTAAGGATCACAGCTAATAGTAGAGGTTTCTCTGTGCAGGAATAGAATAATTTCGCTGAGCTGTTTGGACACAGGCAGAGCGCACGTCCTCCTGCTATGAGACGTTGAGAGACACTGATCATGAACAGGAAACGCTGTTCTATGTAAAACGAGGTCATGTGATTTTTCCAGCCAATCGCAACCATACACATCCCAGTCATGACGTCGCACACACATCTCACCCTGCTCTATTCTGTAATCTGATTTGCTGGCCGCCAAAATGACAGGAAGCGGCGAAAATGGTGCGATATTAATAGATGATGCACAGATTTGAACCTAAATTATCGCATGATCTAAAAATTTCGATCAACATAAAAACTGTGCCGATTTCAACTTTGTCGATAATACTCGCTCAACACTACTGTTTAATAATTAGACAGCGTAAACTTAGACTACACAGTCTAAAAATATATTAATGTATGATACATCTGGTGCATGTTCAGACTATCTAGTCTAACTTTACACCATTTATTAGTTGACTTAGCTTGTGCCAACAGTGTAGCAAATCTTTGTATACAGAGTAAGCCTATGTTCACACATCTGATTCATGGCATAATTGCGGGACGGATTTCGCCCGCAATTACGCCATGTACTCGCCGGCGGAGGTCGGGGGCGGCAGCCCGCTGGCCCCATAGACATTTATTATCCACGGCACGTATACCGGCATGAATAATTGACATGTCTCTATGAGACCTGTGGATAACCGTGATGACTGGGACGGATTTCACCCGTAATTCGCGCAGTACGGCGCGAAATACGGGCTGCAATCCGTCCCAAAATAAGCCGTGTGAACATAGCCTAATGGTCCCTTTCAGTGAAGTCACACCTCATTCTGCTAAGCCACAACCCTTTTGTTGGACATTGCAATGTAGTGTCTAAAACTGTCGAACACATATAATAAATGTGCTGTACAACATTTATGCCAGTATTTTGGTGTAAATTGTGCCAGAATTCTAGCAAAATTTTCATAGTAAATGTGACTCATTCTGTTTCGGCAAACATTACTGTAAAAATATCAAACTGCACTGCAGGGAAATTGAACACTTACTGCCAGTTTGTTTCAAAGATTAAAGCTGATTTCTATAGGGTTCCACTAGGACAGTGGTGTCAAATTGATTATCATGGGGGACCACATCAGCCCCACAGTGTAACTTAGAGGGCTGACATAAGTTTAGAACTTTTCCTTTACAATTAAGTGAGCTATTAAAGAGTAGTTACATTTGTAGAGTATCACTGTTACAATCAGCTCTTTGAGATCAACCAGGAAGACCATATAAGAAATATAACCCCTGACACCGAGGGACTCACAGGTGACATCTTCTCTGATAAGTCGTTCTCTCCTTTTATGTCATTCTCTTTGTCTTCTCTTCTCCATCTGACTCAAACCAAAATGAAGTCTTCTGCCAGCCACAACTTGTCCCTGCAGAATTTATCACACAAACATCTTAGACATCTTACTTTTCAAGCACTTCTCTACCAATTCCTACCTCTCTTATGGGCGCCCATAATTAAGTACGTAGGTAGTAATGTTACCCCCCAATAAGTAGATTTATAGACACCAGTGGGTAGGTATACAGGCCCACTGTAGGTAGGTAAAATAGCCCCCTATTGCACGGGTGTCAAACTGCGGCCCTCCAGCTGTTGGGAAACTACAACTCCCATCATGCATTTGTATAATCTATAACAGTGGGCATGATGGGAGTTGTAGTTTCCCAACAGCTGGAGGGCCGCAGTTTGACGCTACTTCCCTATAGGTAGATAATGCAGGAAAGAATAATGTGGGACGGGTTCACGTGCGAAACGCGTAAAGTCTTTTTAATATATTATGTCATGTTTTTAATCTTGCGAAGATAGCCTCTTTGCACTTTTAAGAATAAAGTGACAATTTTATAATAAGCCTTTAGCTCGGGCTTTATTTCATTTTATTTTGCACGTGCGCCGGGTCCCACTTTTTTCTTTCCTGCATTGCCGTCCATCCACCATCGGATCCCCGAGTGGAGTACCAGTGACCCGCGGCTGCCGTACTAAGGGCTACGGAATACAAATAGCCATGCAAGCGCATATGAGTGTTGTGCCTCTAAACTAAGAGCGCAACCTCAAAAGGTGAGTGAAACCTCTTTCTTCCTTTTATCAACTAATCTCTAACATTATCACACTGTTGTGCGCCCCCTCTTTTTTCCCTTTTGTTCCCTATAGGTAGATAAGTACGTATACAGCCCAGTGTAGATGGTAGGTAAAAAATGCCCAGTGTAAGTAGATGTACAGCTCCCTGTATGTATACATGTCTCTGGCAGGTAGATAGGGCCCCTGTAGGTATACAGCCCTCTGTAGGTAGATATTGCCCCTGTGGGTAGATAAGGCCCCTGTAGTTACACAGGACCCCTGAAGGTACGTATACAGCCCCTCACAAGTTGATACAGTCCCTGTAGGTAGATAGGCCCCCTGTAGGCACACAGCCCTCTGCAGGTACATAGGGTCCCTGTAGGTAGATAGGGCCCCTGTAGGTATACAGCCCGCTGTAGGTACATAGGACTCTTATAGGTGAATAGGGCCCCTGTAAGCATACAGTCCCCTATAGGTACATATACAGTCCCCCATAAGTAGATAAGGCCCCTGTAGGTAGATAGGCCCTCTGTAGGTAGATAGGGCCCCTGTAGGAATACAGCTCACTGTAGGTACATAGGCCTTCTGTAAATGAATAGGGCACCTGTAGGCAGATAGAACCCCTATAGGTAAGTATTGCCCCTCTGACAATACTCACCTCACACCGTCGAGGAGCTAGCTTCGTGAGCTAATGTCCGCCGTGAGCGGCGTGACATCATCATGCCCCCTATGCTGGGAGGTGGCTCCTGATATCTCCAAGACCTGAAGCCTAGGGCCTATGCCTTGGGCTTTTAGCCCTGGAGATACAGCAACACAGAAGGTGTTACAACACTGCTGTATCAAGCCTCCTGCGCCGCTTACACCTGTGAGCCTCTGGCTCACAGCTGAAAAGATGTGGCGGATCTGGGCCTGCACAGCAACATGCTGCCAAGACTCGCCGCAGAAATAAGTGCCAGGCCGGATAACACAAGGCGGCGGGCCAGATTCGTCCCAGGGGCCTTATATTTTACATCCGTGCACTAGAAGGTTACTTTGGAATCAACTTTATATCAAAGGACCCATCTAACCAATTTTTTTTCCCAAAAAAAACGGAGAATCCCTTTAAAGCTTTTAATAAATGTTCATACAAAACAGTGTTGTACATTTAAAAAATATAGACATACAAATAAAGTGTAACAGTTTCCAATAGTAAAAAAGGCAAGGGCTAGGATATTTTCCTGAAACTGAATCACTGAAGCAATATCTATAATGAGGAGGGTTAAGGCAGTGTTTAGTTGTGAAATGTCAAGATAATAAATGTAAATGCCTTGCTTCATTACAATACGCTGTACACAGCATCACTAATTGCGTGTGCTGGGTATCAAAGGTGAGCCCACAAGGTCACTTAAAGGGGTTGTACTCCTATATTTTTTTTTTTTATGCTACCATTGCCCATTTAAAATATAAAAAAAATGTATACTCGCCTCACCCCTCCAGAGCTGAGCTGTCCTCACTCTGCACCTGTCTTCTGCTTCTTTTTGCTTATTTCAAATGAGAATATCAATGCTGCAGCTGCTGATTGGCTGCAGTGGTCATTTGCCACTGCGTGAAGTCAGCATTCAGACAGCTCATTTCTGAGTGGTGACATTAAGCAGTGGCACGTGAGTGCTGCAACCAATCAGCAGCTACAATGGGGACTTTCCCATTCGGAAGAAGAAGAAAACAGTAGACCAGTGCAACGTGATCTGTGAATACAACTTTTTTTATTTTAAATGGGCAGCACTATAACAAAAAAACAAAATATTTAGTTGTACAACCCTTTTAAAGGGGTTTTCTGACCACAATAAAGTGGTTATCCGGGAGTTCAGAGACTTCATAGAACAATGTAAACAGCATTTATATTGAAAAGTCAAGATATCCCATTACCTTCATGTGTTTCTTTTCTTTTCTTTTGCCTCCTTACTCCTCTATCATAAGATCCACTTTTCACAGTAAAACTTCCTGCTTGTGGGAGTGTCAGTAGTTCTCCGGCATCTCTTTCCTACAACTCCCAGACTGCACTGCAATCTAAGACTTCCCTCCACATTTATGTCTATGTGCTGGCATTACTATGTTATCCCCTCCCCCCAGCTCTGTACTTGTTATCATGATAAGGATCATAACGAGGATTCATGAGTTACTATGTAAAATGCACAGAGCTGCAGTCATCATTTTCATGACAGCAGAAAACAACAAAGCTCCAGCTCTGAACTGCTGTTCTCTGCTCCCATTACTGCCGGCAGTACTTAAAGATAAACAAACAGTTCCCCCTCCACTGTAATTGCTCTAATGTAGTTACTTCTGTTAACTTACAAACTACAAGCTGGCAAGAGTGAATGCTGAGCCTGGCTTCAAAGCACACCTATTGAGTGTGACATTCCATGAGGCCATGTGATCAATGAACATCTGCAGGAGACCGTAGGGATGGGGAAGACAATGCTCTTTACCTGGTTTTGAACAGCAGGACAGGTAAATAATTTTAATAAGTATGAGTTACAAAGTTTAATATAATACAGTTATGAGCCCTATATCAAATAACAGTGAACCCCTTTAATTAGCTTTAAACATGTAGGCAAATATAAATAAAGACTATTACCAAATACATTGCTGTTCTGATTTTGCTTCCTCAGAGTTAGAGCAGCTCTTATCTCCAACTTGTTTACATGAGCTTCGATAGGTTACTGATCAACTGTTTCTGCTCTAGCAGCCCTGGCCTAGATAGTGACGTCACTCCTTGATGTATCTTATCAGCAGCACATCAGCAGGATTTGTATAGGGCTTACCACGCATAGATTCTAGTGCGGGACCACATATTAGAGAAAATACTCTCCATAGAGGCCTACGAGAAATACAGAATGATCTAACCAAGCAGCAAAAATTGATAGGGGCAATTACTATTCATTGAGGTCTATTTTAGTCACCGAAAGGGAAAAGTAAGTAGTGAAAACTAGTTAAAGAGAAACTTTACAAGACATTTTGTGGAAGTTATTAGCTGCAATAATACAGTTTGGCTTCTTTGCTGAATACTTAAATTGTTGAAACAGTCTCGCATGGAGCAGATAGAGGAACATGAGATGCAGAGTCAAGTAGAGCAGGGCATTGTAGGGTACGGAAGAGACAGCTGGGGTCACCAAAGGGCATCCTGTGGTACACATATAGATGATCTCTCTTAGCACAACACAGGCCCGAGGCCTACATTGCTTGGAATTAACATTATGTATGCATTACACGATATGTTTAATATTCTTGTCATATTATATGGTTTACATTATGGTCAGCATATAGGATATCGCTAGGCTAGTTATGTTTTACAATACAATTTATTATACTGGTTTATTATACTAGGCATATCTCCTCTAACTGAGGTTATTATTGTATATTGAGGACATGAGGCATTTGCTGTGAAAATATATGAATACTATTGCAGTTTATTCTCTGTTGTAAACAGTGGGCTCAGTGCACCTTCAGAATTTTATGAATGGCTATTGCAATGTGGTTACAGTTGATATATTATTCAGTGTATTTCATATCAATTGGCATTTAAAAATTAACTATAATATGAAAACATAATAAATCTGTAACATAGACACCAGTTACAGTGACCAAGTGAGGAAAGTATCAGCAATGACTTCTTTAGAACACAAACATAGAAAATGTATTGTTAACCAAGATATACAGTATTAGATCACATTTAAAAGTGACAGATATGTTGCAAGTTTCCTAAGTGGATTCTACAATATAAATTGGAACAAAGGAGAATTCACAAAAAGTAACTCACATGGGGCAGAAAGAAAATTCACACGGCATGCTATGGATTTTCAGATTTCCAGTGCAAAGAGTGTCTCAGAATATAGCCATGAAGCACATTAAATGACACCACTATAAAAAATACAACTAGTCCCACAAAACTATTTCTCATATCTATATCAAAATGTAAATGCTATAGCTCTTGGAAGAAAGGGATGAAAAAACAAAAATTTAGAGGGTCAATCTTTTCTTCCTTTATTCAATCTTAGGCAGCATTCAGACGTTCAGCTTTTTAGTTGTAGTTTTTAAAGCCAAAACCAAGTATGCTTTTAAAATAAAGGGAAGTCTCAGACTTTTGTTAAAATGTGTCCTCCAATTATGATCCACTCCGGATTTTGGCTTAACATCTTCATCAAAAAGCCAAAAGTGTGAGCGCAGCTCATAATCCTTATAATACAATAGAATAAGAAGATCTGCTCAACATGATGAAATCTGGAAGGATGATAAATATCTACCATTATATCAATATTTTTTTAAACTCTTCAGATTTTGTGATTCAATTTATTTTTAACAAGATGAAACTGGTGGGCAGAATTAAGACTGAATGAATAAGCCATATTTAATGCCTGCATTCTCTTGTTCTAATGTTTACTCTCATGTATGCATATTTCTTGCATTTCATTTAATTTATGAGGGCAGGAAACAGTATAGATGTATTAAAACAGCTTTGGGAATTTTTTTCGTATGTGCATAAATGTAACAAATGAATTAAAGTTTAACTCTTTAGAAAAACAATAAATTAACCACCTGAAAAAGTTGCTTTCAATCTAATTTAGGCTAGGGCTACACAGCAACTTTTGCTGTGACAAACATTGAATGGTCAAATATTACAGTGTCTCTTCCTTCATCACAGCTAATAATTGTACCCATGAAGGAATATTATATACTAAGCAGTAAAGGAACAGCCAGTTCTTCAAACTGATGTGTTTAAAGCAGAAAAGTTTAAGGATCAAACCGATTTTGACACGGGTCCAACTGGGATGGCTACATGTCTGGGTCAGAGCATCTAATGGCAAGTCTTGAAGGGTGTTATTAGTATGCAGTGGTTTATACCCAGAAAAATGTCCCAAGAAACGACAATAAGTAAACTGGCAACCAGGTTATGAACAACCTGAGGCTTATTGATGCATGTGGGGAACAGAGGGAAGGCGTTAGGTGCGATTCAATTCTGACTATAATAGGAACACTGTGTACGGTGCTTCCACAGACTAGTGCCAGTGTTGATCCCCGTCCACTGCTTAAATCATCCACAATGCAAACTGACAAAAGGAGCAATGGAAAAGGGTTGCCTTGATTGATGAATCATGTCTTGTTTAGAATTATGTGGATGGCCAGGTGCATGTGTGTAATTTATCTTGGGAAGACATGGCAAAAGGATGCACTATGGGAAGAAGATAAGTCTATTGAGGAAGTGTAATATTCTGGGTAATGTTCTACTGGGAAACCTTACGTCATGGCATTCATGTAGATTTTGCTTTGACATGTATCATCTAGTTTAATATTGTTGCAGACCAATGTCATGGCCATGTTATTCACTAATGGCAATGTCCTCCTTAAGCAGAAACAATATGCCTTACCACACTGTAAAAATTGATCAGAAATGGTTTAAGGTTCACAACATAGAGTTCATGGTATTGACTTGGGTTCCAAATTCTACATTCCTCACGCCAATGATTTTGTGGAATGGGCTGGAAAAACAAGTATAATCCATTAAGGCCTCATCTCCCATTTCACAAGACATAAAGGGTTTGATTCTTTCATCTTGCACCAGATACTACAGGACACCAAATAGCAATAAAGTTTATATATCGAGTTGAGAAGTGCTCACCCACAGTGTTTGATGCTCTGACCGGCATTTCTTTGGCTGGCTGCACGGATCCTCTGATCGGCCCAACGGAATGTAACTAAAGACAATCCGCCGCTCCAAAGCTCAGCTCTGAAATGCGAGCAAGGGCTCCGTAGAGCCAGAAACGCGTCAGAGTAGATGCCAAGCAAGCTATTTTTACTCTGTCTTTGGATAGTTTGTTTATGCAATAAAAAGGCTTTTAAATGCTGGCTCCATTGTTCCTGTGCTTTGGAACAGAGGATTGTCTTTAACTACAGGACACCATTTGAGATCTTGTGAAGTTCATGTTTCAATGGTCAGAGCTGATTTGGTAACACAATATTAATTTTTGGTTTTAATGTTATGACTGTAAACTAATTAATAATATTTAAAAGCGCTAGCAGGTATACTGGAGGCAGTCAGAAGCTGAATCACTGCCTATCAATAATAATGATACAAGTCGAATATGCTCCATATAGACGATATTTTTTTCTAAGTGACTGAAAAATGACATTTCGGTCAGGGAGGACCTTAATTCATATGCGTCACAGAATAATGAAAATCAAGGGGGCATGTAGCGAAACTGTCCGCAGCCATTTGGATGACGCTGGAGCCTCTAAACGGCTACGGACGGTTTCTCTACATGCCTCCTTGATTTTCATTATTCTGTGATGCATATGAATAAGGTCCTCCCTGACAGAACGTCATTTTTCAGTCACATAAAAAAAAAAAAATATATATATATATATATATATATATAATATATATATATATATATATATATATATATATATATAGACAAATATATATTTGACTTGTAACAATAAAAAATGTTCACTTTGCATCTGAATGAATGGAGTGCGGTTGACTATTTTTCATTATCTGAAGGGACTTCCAAACCCATCAACCGGCACCCAAGAACGGTTACGTTCCAGTGAGTGCCGCTCTGACACAATAAATATATCCATGATAATGGCACTAACTTTGTCAACTCATGTCACGTGTCTTTGGACACAACTGTAGAAGTAATGTACAGTATGTGGCTCATAACTTAAAATACAGCTCTATATCATACCAAATAGATTTTTTTTCTCTCTTAAAATAATATGGATGATCTAAAAGGAGATGGGAAGAATATTATTGGATAAGAAATTTGCATCACAACTTTACAAACAGAACTGGAAACTTTCCATACTGTACTGTTAAAGCCTAACCAAGGTTAAAGACTGCTTGTCTATCTAAAAGCGTACAACTTCTCCTTGTAAAAAAATAAATGTTAAGAAAATAGAAAATGTGATAGATAACACATTATAGTAAACTAAAATATTCAAATGCTAGTGTATTTCAAAATTTTAATTAGGAAAACAATACAATGAAAGAATCTGTTAGTCTTCAATCAGGACCATGGACAGTTAAGTCACTGATTTCCACACTTTCAAAGCTCTACCTACTCTTTCAACTATATAAAATACAGTGGTCCCTCAAGCTACAATGGCCTCAGGATACATTATGTTCAGCATACAATGGTCTTTCCTGGGACATTGTATGTTAAGTGTGGTTTCCATTTGCAATGTCATAGACACTTGTGCGTCCAATTATCATGAATGTTTACTTGTTAAGCCCCTGTATTAGTCAAATGCATGACTGGCAGTCTAGTAGCGCATTTCTACAGTACAGTGCGGTAGTACATGTCCTGTAATGCTCTTTACATGTGCCAGGATGAGCGGCTCCTTTGGGCACCAGCTGAGGTCTCCATTTTCTTTTTTATCTGGTATATTATGTATTATGTATAAAGTATATGACTCAAATAAAATTGTATCCTCAAAACAGAAAAGGATTTCCAGCTTCCAGCAGCTCTTTTAGACCTGCATATAAGGACTTGCTTTATCTGTATTACTTATTTCTATAACTTCCTTTAATCTTCATTTTGCATTAAGTTTGGGGGGAAATTTTGGGGCCTTGGAACCAATTACTAATTTTCTATAGAGTTATGGTTTTGAAATACAATGGTTGTCCAAAAATCAATTAATATTGTATATTGAGGAACCACTGTACTGTAATTGTACTCACATATCATCTGTGTAATATAATTATGATTTATGTACACAGAACTGGTATGATGACACACATGAGATGGATCCATAGGCATTCCATGTGCCTCTGTATGGTGCTTCTATAAGTGCCATATTCTCCCTCAGAATCAATGCTTCTAGGGGACTGTAACTCTTTAATATGACAAAACTACTACATGTGCAAGCCTCAATTATAAATCAAAGGTACATTGAGGCATAATATTGGTATACAGCAGGCATTTTACAACTGACCACATAGTTGACCTCTCAAGAAGATCAGATGGAGCCAGTAAGAGACAAACTGACCTTCCTAACACCATTTCCACTAAGTTCTAGCAATTGTTGAGGGCCACAGCAGTCAGACCCCCACCAACTGAACATTGGTGGAATATCCTACCAATATATGCCACCCTTAAATCTGACATCATGTTGTGTGTTATGACTTATGAAATAATACAGCATTACTTATATTTAGGTTTCAAAGGTCCTCTATAAGTATACAAATAAAGAGGTACTGTATTATGCCAAAAGCTTTTTATTTCCCTGTAGTGGGTTTCTCCCAGGGGACCTCACCAGAACAAGGGACCCTTGACCCCATTTCTCATAGCAGCAACATCTCAGTTAAGAGGAGTTTAAATGAGTGCGTTGGTTGGGCATGCACCCTCTCAGATCCATTCAGGAAAACAACAGAGCACAGTGCTTGGCTAGCATCAGCAGTGACATAGACTTTAATGCATGCTCCAGAAGTGCACCATTTAAACATTTACCCCCAACACTTTAGGATGTATCACCTATCCAGTGGATAGGTAAAATGTGCTTACAACGAGAATACCCTTTTACTTCATACAGAATACAGTGGGGCCAAAGATTGGCCCCCCTGCTTTTTGTCAGTAATCCATTTTTTCCTAAAAAATGATTGCAATCACAAATTCATGGTTTTATTATCTATTTCATTTGTCTTTATGGAAAACCACAAAAAAATTTGTCATAAACCCAAAATTGGATAAATTCCACACCAAAAATAAAAAAGGGGGTGACAAAAAGTATTGGCACTGTTTAAAAAATCATGGATGTTCTCTAATTTGTGTCTTTAAACAGCCCTGTAATTACCGTGGCACCTAACAGGGGGGTTTGGGAAAACCCAAAATCACACTTGCAGCCGTTGACATGGTTTAAAAATTGACTCAAAACCCTTTTTGGCTTGTGTGTACCACATTGAGCTTGGGAAAAGAAAAAAGACCCAAAGAACGTCTGGGATTTAGAATAAAAATTGGGGGGAAAAGCTGTGCAATCTCAAGGCTAAAAGGTCCATCCCCAAAGACTGAAAGTTCCTGTGTCTACCGTGCGATTCATCAAAAAGTTTAAAGCCCATGGACTGTGGCAAAACCTCCCTACAGTAAAACGGAAAAGATTGGGAGAGATTTCACGAAGATTGTGCAGGGTGGATAAAAAACCTGGGAAAACATCCAAACAAGTTCAAGCTGCCTGGTCGAGGGTAAAACAGTGTCAACCCGTACACCCGCGGGTCGAATAAAAAGGGGACGTTGGAGGATACCCAGGAAGCCCCCACTTCTTCCCCCAAACAAAAAAAGCCAGGCGGGTTTGCCCAAACTTCCGAGAAAGCCTAAAACATTTTGGAAGAATGTTCCGGGTCAGATGGAAAAAATTAACTTTTGGGAAAAGGCCTCAACATGAGTTTACAGGAAAAAAAAGAGCATTCAAAGAAAAGAACAGGCCCCTACAGTCAAACAGGCGGAGGTTCCGGTTTTTTTGGGGGTTGCTTTGCTGCCTCTGCATGAACTGCTGACCGTGTGCATGGCATTATGAAGTTAAAGACTACAACAAATTTTGCGGGCAAAATGTGGGGCCAGTGTGAAAAAAGTGGTCTCCCTCAGAGGTCAGGGGTTTTTCAGCAAAAAAAATGACCCAAAAACACACTTAAAAAGCACTAAAAAATGTTTTGAGAGAAAGCATGGAGATTTTTTAAAGTGGCAGCAAGAGTCCAGACCTAAATCCCATAGAACCCCTGTGGAGGATCTCAAAATGGCGTTTGGAGAAGGCCCCCTTAAAAAACTCAGGGACTGGGCAGTTGCCAAAGAAGAATGGTCAAAAATTCCCAAGAGATTGAAAGAAACTATTGAGGTTTACGGAAGCGGTTTGGGGTTTTCGCAGTTTTTGGTTTAAAGGTTGTCTACAATATTGGGAGGTGCCAATTTTTTTTCCCGGCCCTTTTTTTGAAGTTTTGGGTAAAATATCAATGATTTGTTTTTTTTTCTCAATCTGTTTTGTTTTTTTTTTTTGCAAGCAAAAAAAATTTGACATTTTAAATACCAAAGAATTTGGTTGCAATATTTTCGAAGAAATGAGTATTATCTGACGAAATGCAGGGGGCCATCTTTTGGCCCCTTTGTATGTCCCTTTTCAGTTCAAGGCTGATGTCTGTAATTTTACTGTGCCATTTTTTTATACCTTCCTAAAACTCCCTTGAACTTTCAAAAAAAAACCCCCCATAAGGTCTATAAAACTAAAGACACTTCTTTCTGAAGATATGTTTTATTACACATCTTTTATGAAGCCTCTAAGGAGAGAACATTTAGCTCTAATCCAATTTCCTTTTTAAAATATGTATTTTATCAACATTCCAAGTCTTTTCTAAACGCCGGCCTGCAGTCGGGAGGGTGCCAAAGTTTGGGATAAAAGATTCCCAAGTAAATCCATGGCAGTGTGACAAGCAATTGAGAAAATTAGAAGTTAGAAAAAAGAAAATAATTAATTTTATTTTCGTCATTATTTTAATATACTAAACCCAATAAAATCAAATTCTTGAAAGTGAAAAGAAATTTCTTAAAGCTATTAAATTTTTTCTGCCCTAAAACCTCCCTTTTCCATTCCCCCCCAAAAACCCAAATTTAAATTATAAAGGTCCGAATACCAGGGCGGCCGGAAAAACACGAATCAGCAAAAAAAACAACCTAAAAAAAACAAAACCAAAAAAAATTTTTTTACTAATTTTGGGTTGGGGACAGACCCCCCAAAAAAATTTACAACTTTTCCCCCGTGTCAAAAACCCCCCAAAATTCTTATTTAAACCCCAAAAAAAGGGGGGGTTCGGGGGAAAACCGTAAAAACCCCCCCCTTTTTTTAACCTTCAAACCAAGGGAACCAAATTTTTTGGGGGGGGGGGGGTCGGGGAAATCCCAAACCCACAAGTTAAATGGGAAAACCCCTTCCCTCCCAAAAAAAACATTTGGGGCCCAACTTTCCCTTTTTGGGGCCGGGCGATCGGTGAATTAAATTCCCAACCTGCCCCGGGGATTTTTTTGGGGAATTTTGGGAATGATCTAACAAATTTCTAATTCAGCCCTTTCCCTTTTGGGGTCTTCTTCCCCTTGGGGCCTTAAAAGGGCCGGCTTCCCCCCTCCCCGGATCCCCCTTTTTTAAAATTTAATCCTCTTCCTTTTTACTCGCTCTTTGTTGTTCTCCTCTAACCCTTTTTAAAAAAACTGCCCTGGGCATTTTCCACCCCCAATTGCATAATAAAACCCCCGCGAAATTTTTTTTGGAAAAAAATGAAAAACCCAAAAAAAATTTTCCCCAAAACGGGGGTTTTTTTTGGGAAAAAACCCCCACTTTTACTTCCCAACCCGAAAGCGGGAAACACTTTAAAAAACACCCAGTTTTGGGGCCGTCAGAAAAGGGGGAAGGTTTTTAAAAACCCCCCCCTCTATTAAAGCTTTTGACCCAAAGGTTTACAACCAGGGAAAAAAATCTCAAAAAAACCTAAGTAGAAATGTATTTTTTCAGGACTCAACCATTTTTCCCCCAAACGCATTTTTTTTTTTGGGCTGGTTTTAATGTTTTAATCAAACTTTTCAGTTTCTTTTAAATAAGGGAAAAAAAAAACCAAAATTTTAAAAAAACCCCGAAAGTCCCCAAAAAAGACCTACTTTTTAAACCTGGTTTTTGCAAAAACCCCAAAAAAAAACCCCCCAATTAATTTCCCCCTTGGTGCACCCCCTCCGCGTTTCTGAAAAGGGGGGGGGGGGGGTTTTTTGTTTTTTTAAACCCAAATTTGACGCCCATCCCCTTTTTGCAAAAAAAGGGGGAAGTAAGGGTGGTAATTTGTTAGCCCCTAAAGGCCTCCAGCCCCAAATCTGGTTCAAATTTTGCAGGAAACCAAAAATTTAATTTTTTCCATTTTTCCAAGCCTTTTTTTATAGTTTTTTTTAATTTTTTTCAATTTTTAAAATGGGGGGTTTTTGAAAGGGTTTGGGGGAAGCATTTGGGGGAAAACCCTATAAAAAAAAGGGGGGTGAAGTTAACATTTGGGGACTAGGGTTAGTGGTTGTATCCCCGGAAAGGGGAAAATGGACCTAAAGGGGCGCAAAACCAAAACGGCCGGGGGGAATAGTTTAAAAAAAGTTTTTTAACTTTGCAAACTTCCCACATCAATTTTACTTTGTGGCAAAACCCCTTTAATGAGAGTTCAATGCTCAGGGACCTGCTGCAGGGTGTTGTTCTATATAACACTTACCTATGCTAGGCTGATCAGAACAGGCTTCTACCATGACTCCCATCTTTCTTTGTTCTTTCAGACCAAGTTCAGCCCAGCTTTCTTATTCAGCTTTGCGTCCAGTATTATGCCCTTTTTTCAACCCATGGCTACCAATCTGTTCTTCTTTCAACCCCATGTTCAAGCCTGCCCTCACCTGCCATGCATATGCTTCTTCTTCCACCTATATAGTGCTCTGTGTCCTTTTCTCCATTCACCCATGGCACTGCCACTGCTTTGCACATGACTACACCATTCTCTTTAACTTTGACAGTGCCCATTCTCCAGGCGTCTACTCCAATTTGTTTCCATTTTGTGGAAACAGCTGAAGATGCAATGTAAAGGGAAAAAGGGAAATAGCATTGAACTCAAGTGGCCTATCAGGATTGATCCAATGACCAATTCACTCCTACTTGTCATAGTGCCTAAAAAAGCCAGCCATTATACTAGTATAAATTGCTGCTCCCTCCAGGCTTTAGTTGACCAACAAAGAAAGCCACATACATCAGAGCGTGCTCACATGTCACTTAAAAGAGTTTTCCCATGTTGGGCTCTATGGCATAACTGTATATCCTCTTGCATTCTCATGTTTGAGAAAAAAAACATGGCCAACCTCATTCTCCCAATAAGTTAATTGTGTCATGTGTTAGTCAAGGGTTGTTAAGGGACACTCTAGCCAGCACTGTTATAAGTGAACTGGTAGTTAGACTATTTCCTAACTCCATGTGGCAATATCAGGAGGTGTTGTAATCTGCTTTCTGAAATAAAATCCCCTCTTTTATCTAGGAAAAGTGCTAATTGCATTGCATTAGGATAGCCCTGCCTTGCCCCAATCACACAGTGGGGGATCTTGAACAGTAAATTGCAATGTCAACCATAACAAATTGCATTCTGTTAAGCTTAAAGTTTTTTGTTTTCTCTACATGCATCCAGTTTTTGCATCCTAATTCCCTTAATGACCTTGTCGGTCCAAGTCCTTAACTACTCCCACTTGAATTACAACTTTAATCTCTTCATACACTACGGATTAATTCTTTTCAGCAATCATGTTTTATCACCTTCTAATTCTGCCTGTTACCAGGGTGAAATGACCCATGTAATCCTGACTACCAGATAACTCCATTCTTTATTTTTATTTAATTATCTGTTTCCTCCCTTACAGAACATATTTATTGCACCTTACATAAATATCATACAATTAAGCCTACTTCTTTTTATACTGTCCTTATTATCAGCAGCACATGATAAACCACTAGTCGTAAATGCCTGAGAACTAATACATAGTCCTTAGAATTAATTTACTACAATAAACATATTACAGTGCTTTGCGAAAGTATTCGGCCCCCTTGAGCTTTTCAACCTTTTGCCACATTTCAGGCTTCAAACATAAAGACATAAAATTTAAATTTTTTGTGAAGAATCAACAACAAGTGGGACACAATTGTGAAGTGGAACGAAATTTCTTGGATATTTTAAACTTTTGTAAAAAAAAAAAAACTGAAAAGTGGGGCGTGCACAATTATTCGACCCCCTTAAGTTAATACTTTGTAGCACCACCTTTTGCTGTGATTACAGCTGCAAGTCACTTGGGGTATGTCTCTATCAGTTTTGCACATCGAGAGACTGAAATTCTTGCCCATTCTTCCTTGGAAAACAGCTTGAGCTCAGTGAGGTTGGATGGAGAGCGTTTGTGAACAGCAGTTTTCAGCTCTTTCCACAGATTCTCGAATGGATTCAGGTCTGGACTGTGACTTGGCCATTCTAACACCTGGAAAATGTTTATTTGTGAACCTTCCATTGTAGATTTTGCTTATGTTTGGGATCATTGATTTATTGGAAGATAAATCTCCGTCCCAGTCTCAGGTCTTTTGCAGACTCCAACAGGTTTTCTTCCAGAATGGTCCTGTATTTGGCTCCATCCATCTTCCCATCAATTTTAACCATCTTCCCTATCACTTCTGAAGAAAAGCAGGGCCAAACCATGATGCTGCCACCACCTTGAGGTACCGTGGGGATGGGGTGTCTAGGGGGATGAGCTGTGTTGCTTTGCCACCAAACAGATCGTTTTGCATTGTGGCCAAAAAGTTGGATTTTGGTTTCCTCTGACCAGAGCACCTTCTTCCACATGTTTGGTGTCTCCCAGGTGGCTTATGGCAAGCTGTAAATGAGACTTTTTATGGATATCGTTGAGAAATGGCTTCTTCTTGCCACTCTTCCATAAAGGCCAGATGTTTGCAGTGTACGACTGATTGTTGTCCTATGGACAGACTCTCCTACCTCAGCTGTAGATCTCTGCAGTTCATCCAGAGTAATCATCGGCCTCTTGGCTGCATCTTTGATCAGTCTTCTCCTTGTTTGAGATGAAAGTTTAGAGGGACGGTTGGGTCTTGGTAGATTTGCAGTGGTTTGATACTCCTTCCATTTCAATATGATCGCTTGCACAGTGCTCCTTGGGATGTTTAACGTTTGGGAAATCTTTTTGTATCCAAATCTGGCTTTAAACTCCTCCACAACAGTATCACAGACCTGCCTGGTGTGTACCTTGGTCTTCATGATGCTCTCTGCGCTTTAAACAGAACCCTGAGACTATCACAGAGCAGGTGCATTTATACAGAGACTTGATTACACACAGGTGGATTATATTTATCATCATCAGTTGTTTAGGACAACATTGGATTATTCAGAGATCCTCACTGAACTTCTGGAGTGAGTTTGCTGCACAGAAAGTAAAGGAGCCGAATAATATTGCACGCCCCACTTTTCAGTTTTTTATTTTTTACAAAAGTTTAAAATATCCAATACATTTCTTTCCACTTCACAATTGTGTCCCACTTGTTGTTGATTTTTCACAAAAAAATAAAAATTTTATATCTTTACTTTCGAAGCCTGAAATGTGGCAAAAGGTTGAAAAGTTCAAGGAGGCCAAATACTTTCGCAAGGCACTGTAAATAATAAATCAGCACTACTGTATTTAGATAAGAATGGAACTTATACATCTTCTATACTGTAAATGTTTGAGGTGCTGGTCCTGTCTCTAGTACCCTCTCCTACTGGTAGAATTAGGTCGACACAGAGTGCTCCACTCCGCATAAAGAGTATATTTTTTATTAGTTTTATTCATTTTATTGTTTTAGTGCTTAAAATTCCAGACCAAAAGCCTGCGATACGTCTATGTCCTAATGCTAACACTTCCTGTTCTGTGCTGAGTTTTGCCATAATTGCATTGTATTGATCCAAATTTCTATCCGGAATCATTCCATATTCAGACTAAGCTGCATAGTGGTAGTCATGTGGATATATTTTTAGCTATCACTGGTGATTTGCACCAACATGTCCTTTTGATGGAGAAGGTCACAGAACAGAAAATGTGGCCATAAGTATTACAGCTATACGGTAATTCTGTAATTTTCTATCAGTTTTAAGATATGAACTAGTAACTTTGTAGATTTTTTTGTGATTTTAAATTTCTTTTAATATGAATTGCTGATCTTTTTAGGAAAGCACTGTAGAATATGCAGACTTTCAACAACAGATTCACATTCCTTAAATATTTGCCATAAATTAAATAAAATATTTTATACTTCATTTACAGAATAAAAATGGCAAAACCAAAAAAATTGGGCACCACATAGCTAGTACTGTGTTACATCTGCAAATTTTGCAATCAAAGCATTATTGGATCCTTTTATTTTTATATCTAATGAATTTCTAAGTAGGATGAATCATAGCCTTAGACTCTGAGGTTTGTGATTATAACATTAGTTGGAAGGTAATTTTTCAAAGAACCACATAAGAGCCTTGAGACAATGTTACTAGCAGTGTCTGAAAGCCTCAAATTTGCAACACATACAGCATCCAGTGTTACAATGTAACTTGAAGGTGATGTGGGATCAGAAATCCGTTGTGATGGCTGAACTGCCTCCAGTTCAAAAAAGCAATTATGATATGCTAGATATCTAAGGAACTTGATGCCAAAGGGTCAGTGATCCTGGCTATAGTGATAATTGCAATGGTAGAATTTGCTGAAGACGTATGACCATCAAAAAGATAAAAATAGTAAGCAATTCTAATATGAACATATTATGCAGTAAGGTTCTAAACAAACACTGATGAAAAACAATGGTTCAATGTACGCAGTGTTGGCAACTACTGAATTAATATTAGTGGAATTTGAGAGCAACTAGGGCCCACGGGTGGAGTTTATTCTGGGGAGCTAACAGTTGAGTTTTTTTCTGGGCCAACTGGTAGAGTTTGTTTTAGGGACTCACCCTACAACTACTGTAAATGACTGTACATCATACATAAGTGAACGCAAAGCCAAATCACCTAATATGACAGTCCAAATACGGTATTTTAGTTCCAAGTGTGACAGAAAGCATAGCAGGGAGTACAAAACAATACAGCACAGGAAGCCAAAAATTATTCTCCGTTTAAAAATCCAAGGCTTTCTTCACAAAAAAATCAGACAAGCATGTAGCAAACCGCTAGATAACTAGACAGTACTGCATTCAAGCAACCAAGACAGATGACCACTTACACGTTTCGAGCGCACCTGGTGCTCTTAATCATAGCACATCGCATTGATGCAGTAATTAATGCAAAAGGAGCCCCAACAAAGTATTGAGTGCATACACTGTACATACCTTGCTGGAGGACAACATTTCTGTAAAACAATTTATTTTTCCATTGGTGCTATAGATTCTTAAAATGTTCTGTTTTTTGGTATTTCATTAGCTGTAAACCATAATCATGCACATAAAAAAAAAAAAAATATATATATATATATATATATATATATATATATATATATATATACACACACCTACAGTGGGTAATGGGAAGTATTCATACTCTTTAAATTTTTCACTCTTTGTTTCATTGCAGCCATTTGGTAAAATCCAAAAAGTTCTTTTTTTTGCCCATTGATGTACACTCTGCACAACATCTTGAAAGAAAAAAAAAACGGAATGTAGATATTTTTTATAAATTTATTAAACAAAAAAACTGAAGTATCACATGGTCATAAGTATTCAGACCCTTTGCTGTGACACTCATAATTAACTCACATGCTATCCATTTCCTTCTGATCCTCCTTGAGATGGTTCTACTCCTTCGTTGGAGTCAGCTGTGTTTAATTAAACTGATTGGACTTGATTAGGAAAGGCACACACCTGTCTCTATAAGACCTCACAGCTCACAGTGCATGTTAGAGCACATTAGTTCTAAGGAACTGCCCAAGGAGCTCAGAGACAGAATTGTGGCAAGGCACAGATTTGGCCAAGCTTACAAAAGAATTACTGCAGCACTCAAGATTCCTAAGAGCACAGTGGCCCCCATAATCCTTAAATGGAAGAATTTTGGGGATGACCACAACTTTTCTTCAACCGGGCCCCGTCCAGCCAAACAAAGCAATCTTGGGAGAAGAGCCTTGGTTAGAGAGGTAAAGAAGAACCCCAAGATCACTGTGGCTGAGCTCCAGAGATGCAGTATGGAGATGGGAGAAAGTTCCACAAAGTCAACTATCACTGCAGTACTCCACCAGTCGGGGCTTTATGGCAGTGTGCCGACAGAAGCCTCTCCTCAGTGCAAGACTTATGAAAGCCTGCATACAGTTTGCAAAAAAACACATGCAGGACTCTCAGACTCTGAGAAATAAGATTCTCTGGTTGATGAGATGAAGATTGATTTTTTGGTGTTAATTCTAAGCGGTATGTGTAGGAGAAAACCAGGCACTGCTCATCACCTGCCCAATACAATCCCAACATTGAACTTGGTGGTGGCGGGTATTTGCTATGGGGGTGTTTTTCAGCTGCAGGGACAGGACAAACTGGTTGGAATTGAAGGAAAGATGAATGTGGCCAAGTACAGAGTTTATCCTGGTTGAAAAACCTCTTCAGAGTGCTCTGACCCCAGACTGGGCCGAAGGTTCTTCTTTCCAACAAGACAATGACCCTAAGCAACAGCTAAAATAACAAAGCAGTGGCTTCAGAACAACTCTGTGCCATTTTTGGGCCCGGGCCCCAGCCAGAGCCCTGACAAAAACCCAATTGAGCATCTCTGGAGAGACTTGAAAATGGCTGGTCCACAACGTTCCACCATCCACCTGGGGGAAAATGGAGAGGATCTGCAAGGAAGAATGGCAGGGATCCCCAAATCCAGGTGGGGAAAAAACTTGTTTGCTTTCTTCCCAAGAAGATTTCATGGTGTACTTAGCGCAAAAGGTGCTTCTACTCCAATACTGAACAAAGGGTCTGAATACTTAAGACCATGTGATATCACAGTTTCTCTTGTTTAATAAACTTTGTGAAATGAGTCTACACAATATATGGGTCTCTCTATTTGATTTGAATTGCAGACATAAATTAATTTTTCAATGATATTCTAATCTTTTGAGATGCAGTAGTAAGCTGCAGTAAATTGCAGTTGAGCATCCACATTTTTTGGGGAATGAGCAGCTGTACAGAGCAACACTTGAATGAAACAAATATAATACAGACAGTCCCTGACTTAACACCGTTCTGACATCTGTCCCCTAGTTACAAACGGAGACTTATGAGGAATGCTGGCACTTGTAGTTCCATATACCACAGCAGATAGTAGCTGTGGAAAGATAAGTTCCAGCATACCACAGCAGCACATGAGGTGAAAATGTGGTGCACAGAGAGCAAAACAAATGTAAAAACCCTATCCAAAACTAACAAAATCTTTTTTGTTCTGGAGTTACATTTAATAAATATACCTGTTCCGACTTGTATACAAATTCCACTTGGTGCTCTGGTCAGAGGAAACCAAAATCCAACTTTTTGGCCACAATTCAACAAACCAACAGTCCCTATCCCGTTTGCAACCCAGGGACTGCCTGTATAGTCAGTTACATAAAACCATACTATGCATAGTGAACAATTTTTAGAAGAAATTAGATGCATGTTTTTTATTATTTTTCAAAACTGAAGAAATCTACAGAATTCCCTATTAATCACATGTAGCTATTTAAATCTGTGCCTTGGTGACAATTTATTTCACATGTTAATACTGAAACCACAGAAAAAATGTCTGGTATCCAGTCACAAGCAGAAAATGTATTCCAGTAACCTTGGCTTCACAGAATTAAACGGCATAATTGTAAAAATGATTCTATAATTGAAACTTGGCACACGATTATTACTAGCTCGGCTACAGAATTTTACTTTTAATCTACACCTCTGCGACTGTGTGAGCATTACAATTAAATGCATCAAGCTCAGCTAATAACAAAGAGCTGCCCAGAACATTTCAGAATGGCATTTCATTTAGCCACAGCCCTAAACAGATCAAGCAGGGAAACTAATTATAAAAAGATAATGTATTAATTCTTTCAGTTCTCGTTATGAATAGACAAAATTGTGAAATAAAATCATGAAAATAAAAAACGATGACTAGCTGTCAGAAAATCCATATTTTACTTGGGCATCTGCAATGTGAATGACATGTATAGAAGATGAGCATATTTATTAGGACTTTAACCACTGGGTTAGAAATAAATGAGGAGCCCTGCAGCATTCAATAATTCTATATATGATCATACTACATTAGATGGGACTGGACCATCAACATTATCATGCATCCCCCGCATATCATCATATACATCTAGCTGTATTTCATCAGATACTTCTACCAAAGCCTGTCAATATGCCACAAATGTCTGAAATGGGAACCAATTTCAAGGTTACAGAAATATAAACTTAGGGTCTCATGAATGAAAACTGTCCGGGTCTAAGACTTTCTTTGTTGTCCATAGCAACCAATCAGAGCTCCTGATCATACATGCTCCCCCCCCCCTTAGATTACAAAAGTAGGTAGAGTCCTGTAAGGCTCATTTGTAGATGGTAAACTACTATTTGGCCAACAATGGCCTGCAACTTTGAAAACTGCCGAAATGGTTTGATAGTAGACACTGCTCATAGACAAGACTGGAAGAAACCAATCATGTTTTCCTAATCTTATACAGTGTTACCTCGGTATAAGTCCCCTTTGGTATAAGTCCAACTTGGTATAAGTCCTGTTTGGACTCAGATAGTTTTGGTTTGGTATACATTTGTTTGGAATAAGACTTGAGGTGGCCTGGATCTGCAGGGCAGCGAGCGCATTATAGGGGAGCTCAGCACAACTTTCAGCCGGTCATCTGAAGCAAGAACGAAGGATTTAGCAGCCTGCTGCTTCCGGAGGTGAGCGCTGCTTTGGCCGCACAAAGACTCTCCATACGGCTTTTATCATCAAGCACTATCAGTCCTCTCGTAAGTGCTGTACCTCCATAGTCGCTGTCTCCCCCGCATATTTACCCCCGATCCTCTCATCTCCTGCTCCAGCTTACTTCGGGGAATAGACCGCACTGTAGCCTGCTCATTCTGAATATGCGACAGTATGTATGAGGTGCAGGGCCGGACTGGGAATAAAAATCAGCCCTGGCACTAAGCCCCCAGCAGCCCACATATAATATCCGCTTAAAAAAATGCCCCTTGTTCTTGAACCTTGCCACTGTCTAAATTAATCTACCCTATAAATCTTCTTTCACATGGAGAGTTTTTGGTGCATTTTGTGCAGAAAGGCAGAGCAGTTAATGCTGAACATTTCTGCACAAAAAAAACGCATCAAAAATGCTCTAAAACCTCTCCGTGTGAGAGCTCCCTAAACACAAGCAAGAAAGAAACAGTGGTGCAGAGAAACCCTCATCCAGATTTCAGGTGTGCACTTGCTTTACAATCAGGGACAAGCCCACACTGACACTAATAAGCACCAACAAAACCTAAAAACCCCACCAACCCACATCACCAGTAGTCAGGTCACCATCACATGAATTCAGCATGATTCAACACAGAAGTAAAATGACCCCTGGCAGCAGGGCTCACAGGAGACGTCATCATGATGGGAGTTGTTCTCTTCTCCCTTTTTTCTCCTTCTGGCCAAACCTCAATGATGTTTTCCCTGATGAGTTTTTCCCCTTTCCCATTTCTTTCTCTGTCCAGTACAGCATGCAGCCCCTCTTCTAGTGGTCACTACTCGTCCTGTAGAATTTACAACAAATACATCTTAGACTCCTCTCTTTTCCAACACTTTCCTATCAATTCCCCAAACAGCATATGTTAGACCCGAAAAATTAGAAATTAAAAAATGTCAGATAAGTGGCATGTAAATAGGTAGACCCCCATTAGGCAGGCAGGGCCAGTATGTAGATAGGCAGGGCCAGTATGTAGGCAAGCAGGGCCAGTATATAGGAAGGCAGGGCCAGTATGCAGGCAGGCGGGGCCAGTATGCAGGCAGGCGGGGCCAGTATGTAGGCAGGCAGGGACAGTATACAGGCAGGCAGGGACAGTATACAGGCAGACAGGGACAGGACAGGGACAGTATATAGGCAGGCAGGGCAGTGTATAGGCAGCCAGGGCAGTGTATAGGTAGGCAGAGCTATTATAGACAGCCAAGGCAGTGTATACGTAGGCAGTTCTATTATAGGCAGCCAGGGCAGGGTATAGGCAGCCAGGGCAAGGCAGGGTATAGGCAGCCAGGGCAGGGCATCATATAGCCAGGCAGGGTATAGGTAGCCAGGGCAGTGCATCATATTGCCAGGCAGGGCATCATATAGCCAGGCAGGGTATAGGTAGCCAGGGCAGGGTATCATATAGCCAGGGCAGAGTATAGGTAGCCAGGGGGAGGGCATCATATAGCCAAGGGAGTATAGGTAGCCAGGGCAGTTTATAGGTAGCCAGGGTAGGGTATCATATAGCCAGGGCAGGACATCATATAGCCAGGGCAGGGCATCATATAGGTAGCCAGGGCAGGGCATCATATAGGTAGCCAAGGCAGGGGATCATATAGCCAGGGCAGGGCATAGGTAGCCAGGCAGGGCATCATATAGCCAGCCAGGGAAGGGCATCATATAGGTAGCCAGGGCAGGGTATCATATAGGTAGCCAGGGCAGGGTATCATATAGGCAGCCAGGGCAGGGCATCATATAGGTAGCCAGGGCAGGGCATCATATAGGCAGGGTATCAGTAGCCAGGGCAGGGTATTGGTAGCCAGGGCAGGGCATCATATAGATAGCCCGGGCAGGGCATCATATAGGTAGCCAGGGCAGGGTATCATATAGATAGCCAGGGCAGGGCATCATATAGGTAGCCAGGGGCAGGGGATCATATATGTAGCCCGGGCAGGGCATCATATAGGTAGCCAGGGCAGGGTATCATACAAGTAGCCAGGGCAGGGTATCATACAGCCAGGGCAGGGCAATTATAGGCAGCCAGGGACAGTAAAAAGTTTTAAAAAAAAAAAAAAAGTAATATTCACCTGGACACTGCTGTCCCCTTTCCCCTTCACTCTTCACTCCGAGTCGGTGGCCGCTCACTGCAGAGTGCGGGGCCGCGGAGCAGGCGCGCGATGACGTCATTACATTACGCGCCTGCCCGCGGCCTCTGGGAAACTGAACAGAAGGGATCAGAAGATCCCAGATGTTCAGCCTCGGCTGCTGCCTGCAAAGCACGGTACAAGCGGCGGCCGTGATGGCTACACGGCCGGGTCAGTGACCCGGCCGTGCAGCCGTGTGGCGAGGGGGGGCATGTCGGCCCCCTCCCACAGGGGTCCGGTCGCTGATGGGACCATTGCGGCCCCTGTAGCACGACAAAGGGCCGGCCCGCCGGGGGGGGCACTCGGGGGCCCGCCCGGGGGGGGGAACACCCCTCCTCCTCGGCGGGCGATCCGAGCTGCCCTGTGGCCCGGACCCCCGCGGCCACCGGGCAAATGCCCGGTGTGCCTATGGTCAGTCCGGGCCTGATGAGGTGGTTTGGGACTCTAGTAAACCTCTCTCACTTACCTTCCGGCAGACACGCCATGATCAACCCTCTGCAGAGGTACATTGATCTAGCTCTGCTCACCTTGTGGCCGGCTACAGCTCATACTACCTGCTATTATGGCTTCATCCAGGCTGCCTTTGGAGATTGTGAGTAGCATTGTGGATGACATACAATAACCCTATTGTTATTATAAGAACGGATTTATTATTTCCCCTTTATTTCCTATGGGAACAGTGGATTCCGTCGCTCCTCCCCGCTCGGCAAAATCCCGCGGGGGGAGAAAGTGACATGCACATTATTTACGGCGCGGACGCGCCGTAAACAATGCATTGTCTATGGTGCCGGGAGCGGCGCCCCCCCCGCGCTCCGGCCCCGCCCCCGCCCCGCCCCTTATTCACGGCGGATTTGTGCGCTCAATACGGCGCACAAATCCGTCGGGAATAAGCCGTGTGAACACGGCCTAAAAGTTAAACAGCATAAACTTGCACCATATTTATTATAATAGTTTACACATGTTGATAATTTTGGCTCATCTGTAGATTTGTCTAGGATTTTTAGACCAACTACTAGTTGCCATTAATTTCTATGCCAGAATTTTGGAGCATTTTTTACAGCAGCATGTCACATTGTGATCACACTGCTTTCACATTAAGTCCTGCCCACCATGCCCCTCCCTCTTTAGTTGTGTTCACACGTAGGGGGACATGCATAAAACCTGTCGCCGACACACCAATTCCAGTTCTAAATCGATATAGAGGAGTTTAAGGCCTCGTTCACACGGCTTATTTGTCCGCGGATTGGCGCCGTACTCCGCGCCAGATTTGCGCTGCAGTACGGCGCCAATCCGTCGGAGTAATTACGGTAATCCACTGCTCTCATAGAGAACAGTGGATTCCGTCGCTCCTCCCCGCTCGGCGAATCCGCCGCGGGGGGAGAAAGTGACATGCACAGTCTATGGGGCCGGGGCGCGGCGCCCCCGCCGCGCTCCGGCCCCGCCTCCGGCCCGCCCCTTATTCACGCCGGATTTGCGAGCGCAATCCGGCTCACAAATCCGCAGTGAATAAGCCGTGTGAACACGGCCTAAAATGCGACAGTATGTATGAACCTGTCATATATGGTTTCATAAATCTGCCGTGTGCTATGCCTTGCCTTGCCTTGCATAGCATATCTTTGGTGCGTAGCATATCTTTGGTGCATTCAAAAGTGCCATGCCTGGCACAAGTATTGGCATACGACAGATATCTACAGAAAAGGGCTACAACAGTTTTTTGGCGCAAGATACGCCAGAAAATGGTGCAGACCCGTTCATACATGTCGCCCAAAATGTCTAAAGCCTATATGTGTCTGCGACATACTGCGACATGCTGTACCAAAAAAGTGTCAATTTTTGCCTTTTTTTAAAAAAAGTCTTTCTACCACAATAGTTAATATGGGCCACTTTGTTTTATACAGTGTTATAGACAAAGTAAACCCCACAATAAGTGTGAAACCAGCCTAAGAACGACAGAAGTATTTTTATGAACAACCTTTCATTATTGCAGGGACATGATCATTGTAAAATGAGTAAGCATTCACCTTTCTGTTATTAAAACTTTGGGCCACATGTTTGAAAACTGTCTAGGTCTACAACTTTCTTTGATGCCCATAGCAACCAATTAGAGCTCCTCTTTCATTTCATATAGTGCTCTGAAAAAAATTAAAGGGGATCTCTTACTCGATGCTATGGGCAACAGGGAAAGTCTTAGGCTATGTTCAAACGGGCAAATTTCGGTGCGCATTTCGCGTCGTATTTGCGCTCTAATACAGGTGAGATGCGCCCAAATTACGGTAATGGATATGGATTACGCCTCCTCTCCCCGCTTGTACATTACGATCGTATTGTACATGAGGGGAGTTAAGTGATGTCAACTACTTGCGGTGAATATGCATCGCGAGTCATGCATGTCAATGGGGCTGGCGGGCCGCCCTCCTCCCCTCCCCCCACCGCACCGCGGTAGTACGCAACTCCCAAATCACCTAGCGTAATTGCAACCGTACTGTATGCTCCACAATTACGCCGTGTGAACATAGCCTTAGACCAAGACAGTTTTCATACATTCCCCCCTTGGTACTGAGCTCATGATGGGAAAAGCTCTGCTAAAAGTACAGAGCTCAAGCTTTCACACCAATCATCACAAGTGTTCTTAAATAGAAAAGATTCTTATCCAGCATCCGCTGCACAGTGTGACAGATCGTGTACACCCTAGAATAAAATAGCCCAGCTCCTCTAGCTGCATGTAAGCCCACTTGATATGCACCTCATACATCAAACAGTCACAGGATTCATGGACTCTGCGTACTGTGCTGAATTCTACTAATCTCTAATGTCAATCCAAATGCCAGCGCTTACTGTAAGAATAACCAGCTTTACTACAGTTGTACAAATCCTAATTAGAAGGTCTGTCAGAAATCTATCATGTTAATACTAGATGAGTATTACACCCACAATGGAGATGCATGCTCATTTAGCCTTCATTCTCTATTCCATCAAAATATATTCATACTATGCAGATAGAATATGAATGCCTCTCCCTGCAGTAGGAGATGTAACCTTGATATGTAGTGGTAAGAGAGGAAACCTAAATGCTAGATGACCTGTGACTACTCATTAGCAAACCTGCTCTAAAGCCAATTTACATTACATCTATGTATATTAATATGACATGACAAATTAGAAAAAGATTCTAAAAGATTCTTAAACTGACAATTTTAGCCAGATTTTAATTATCTGGAGTCAAATTTCACCTTTGACTTGTATCGAGCAGCACACTTGGCAAATTCAATATTCTACCATTATGTCCCGAATAGTTGGCTCCCCTCTGCTCCTTTTTAATATGTGTGTCCTGACTGGTTTCCAATTTAATATACTGGATAGCAGCTAAACATATCCATGTAGAGGAATATTTTAATAAGTTCATTTAAATGCCTTAAGCCTCAAGCTGTATTACAGATGCAGGTCTTCTAATATATGAAACCCTTTCACTTTTTAGGGCACCCAAACATCAAACCACGTTTTACCAGCATACAGAAATAAAGGATTTTATCTTTATACAGTACAAGATCAGATCAAAGAATAGTGCTTGGCTCGTTCTTTCTGCTAAAAGAGGTCACTGCAATTAGGGAATACCATACGTGGTATGGAAAAGTTTACCAAGTACATCCTGGTGCCATCTTTGCCCAGGTAAATGTTTCACATGCACCCTGCTATCTACGTAACGTAAAAGAAAAAGTGGTTCATCAACCAGGCTCTGCATGGTTCAGCTCTGATGCTCACATGCCAACTACAGGCACTTTTGGTGGTGGAGAGGGTGAGCATGGGCACTCTGATCTATGATTACACAACCTTACAAAGCAGCCTGTGTTCTGTCACCTTTTAACAGCCTTTACTTTTTAGAAATCTTAAACAGAATCCGACCGGCATTTTACACTTGCCATGTGGCCATAACCTTTAGGTTAACTCACATTGTGTTACTCCACAAAGGAGCATCTGTAGCACTGATTTCTGAAAAGTAAAGGCTGTTAAAAGATGTCAGTATTTTATCATCTTTCCAATGGTTTTGGGGGACGGTTCTGTCTGCGGCTTGCGGATTCGCCTGTCCCCCTTAACCATTGACTAGCACACCTTCCGGCCAAAAACTGCCCACCCCTCCCCTTGCCTCGGGAGTACGTACTGGTCAGCACAAGCTCCCGAAACACACAATGTACTGCGACACGTACTGTACGCGCCGCAGTACATCGTGTGAACACAGCCTCATTCTCATGTCTCTACCTATTCAAAGTAATAGGTTAATCAGTTGTGAGGTGGGCGGGCTAGCCTCAGGTGAGCGGGGTATGAAAAAACTGACTCTTTATATGACTTTTCTGGCTGAAAACTACAGATTTGAGCACTAAATACTCTAAAACTGCTGCATCTTACAGAATAAGGGACACAGCGCTGGAAACAGCATGTCTGTCACTACCTTGTGCTGTGCTCAGTAAGGGGGCATAATCTATGTGAAAGGATCTCTTGAAGCACTCCACCCCCCAGTCAGCACAGTTTTATGATGGTAGTCATGATGAGGTCATCAAGTCACACATATTATTGTGGGACTGCAGATTATGCAGGCAGCAAAGGACTGCTGAATTCCTACTTTTGTGGACTGTGTATGTTGCTGGCCTCTTTTGGCCAACAGCCTACACAGTATGTTGCAGGGCAGAGAGGAAACAGTTCTTTAGCACCTGACATCAGTTTAGTTTACCGAGCTTCTCCCCTACACATGACTGGAGCAGAAAGCATGAGACACACTAAAAAGAAAGATCTGTATTAGGGCACATTTATCAAGGTAGTTGCGTCAGAATTCTGGAACGATTAGCAAAAAAATGATTCCGTACATTCTTTACTCTGCTCTTATTGTGTGTTTTAGACAGTTTCTAGACACTTCAGCTCTTCATCCAACGAAAGAGGCATGGTCTTGGATAAAAAAAAGGTGTTGCTTTTGAAAAAGGGGGCATGGCTTAATGTGCGCAAAAAAAAAAGTTCCAAAATCTTGCTGCAGTTGGTAGCATAAAGTAAGCCAAATGATAAAAGGTGTAAAGTTAGACTAGACAGTTCTAGCATGATAAATGTGGCGCATTGTAAGACTGTCCAGTCTAACTTCACACTGTCTAAGAGTTAGACAGTAGTGAAAAGTCTGCGCCATTATTTTTTCCATGCTGTGTCACCCCCGCTTAGTGCCACCTCAGACACTTGACCTTCAGCACTTAGGGAAAAATACTACCAGGACTGTCAGTGGTTTCAGACTCTAAATGACTAAGATTGGGCCATACTGACAAGCTAGATTTTTAAGTTCAGCAACTATAATTATTTTAATTTTGACTGCATAATTTCATCTATTTTTTTGGAACTGTGTATTACTGCACATTATTACAGTAAGGTCAATGCCAAATAAGTATAATTTTTTTTCTTTTTATGTAATGTTCACCCAAGAACCAGGACAAGTACTCCAGTAGCCTCTCTAGCTTTGCACCTATTGTCCTTACAACAATGTATGCATTTTATGTTTACAGAAGAAAGTTTCTTTGTTTTCTTACTGATTAATCTATGACAGTAAATGACTTAATTGTAGCATCAACAGCAAATAGATGAGTGTAAAATAAACCTTCACACATTACTGGACTTTAGCATGCTCTTACAGCATTGTAATTATTCTCTGAACTATTTAACATGATTGTTATCCATTTTCTCTTTCATAATAACATTCAGAATTTGTCATTTGTTAGTACATAGATACTCTGACCATAATAGAACTGATTTGAATACAAATATAGTTCCTCCAGTGTTTGTGATATATTTCAGTTCAGTGGAATTGACTCCAAAGCTCTGTTGTGTTTCAAGTACTGTATAATGGCAATATTGTAAATGGCATATCTTCACTAGTTACTTCAATTTTAATAAATTATCGACAGATGCAGGAGTTACAGACCATTATTTTATACACAAGCATTTTTGGCTGGATATGGTATACTTGCCTGAAGCAGATCTTACTCAGTGGCAATTGCAAGGAAAAAAGAATTTGTGCAAACTGTAATTCAGAGGAGACTCACTGTAAGGTTCCTATAATGCTAAACATAAAATTAGTTCATCACTGTAACATTTTAATGGATGGATTCATTAAAGAAATAATGAGTTTATATCACATACTGAGCTTTTGAGGACTCATTTTAACTCACATTCTCCTTGAGAAGAGTAGGAACATGTTCATAAAAAAAAAAATCAAGGGAAATTTTTTTAAAGTTCGAAACTCAGTTGCGGAAACATTTCCTGCAAGGTTACGTATAGCAAATCTTGAAACATGTCATAGTATCAGAAACATAATCTGATTGAGTAGCTGTACAACTCAATTTATTCATTCCCAACTATCAGTAAATTGTTATTCATGTACCTAGCATATATGTCAAAAATTACCCCTGAAATGTGGATGCAAAATTGACTTACTAATGAGGAAAGCTCTTGGAAAGACAAATAGGTTTCATGAATAATAAAACTCCGCTCAATACAAGGAACTAAAAAATGGTAAAGCTAGAAGGATAAGTCATCTATTATATATTTCATTATCTCAGCCTCTAGGTTCAGGCACATCTTCTCATGGGAAAGAGGAAATGGAATAAAGGTGGTTTCACAAGCCGCATTTTTAGAAAAAAACGCTGTGATTTTTGCAGCAGTTTTCCTGTCGTTTTTTTGCCACATTTTTTCCTTAGACAGAGGTTTGATGAAGGTCAAAAGGGGTGATGAAACACAATGGGAGTGGGTTTTTTGTAACTTTTTTTCATCTTTTGCTGTGTTTTAAGGCTCATTTTTTTAAATGCACGCTCTAGTGATGCAGTTTTTTTCCAATAGACTTCACATTAGAAAGAATTTGCTGGAACAAATACGTCAGCATAAAAAACAATAATCTAGTAAAAATGCCTAAAATTCATGCCATTTTTTTACAAGCAAGAGAAAATGCAACAATGATAAAAACTGTGTGAAGAAAACTGAACAGATACATGTTTGGGTAAAGTCGGTCCTACTGAGACTAATATAGCATGTACTAGTTTAAAGGGTTTTTGCCACAAGGGCATTTCATTTCTGCTTTGCCTTGCTTTAGATTTCAGTGTGCTCAAAACGGGACATGTTTGATTTGTTTCAACTGCATATCATGTGACCCAGCAAAGTTGACATCACCATGCCTTTCCCCACAATGTGTTCAATCTAGTCAAACAAAGGTCTATTTATGTAAAATGCTGTGAGTAGCTACAGTCTAGCTAAGTGATTAGCTCTTCTGCCTTTCAACATAGAGGTTCTAGGTGCAAAACCCTGCAGGAGCCAAACATGTGGATTTATTTTTTTGTCTCAGTGCACATATCTGATTAAGGTTTCTTTTCTCTTTTTATTTATTTACACTGTTTGACTAATTACTAAGGAGCAGAGGCTGGAGTAGAATCACAGCACCTGGGGTTGAACACTCGCTCAGCAGTGAGTGTGTGTGATTACTAAGCAGGAAAGATACTGACAGTAGCTACCTGAGATGAGGAGTGATGTCTAAAGGAACTCTCCTCACTAGTCATATCCACTGGAGACAAGTTGTACATTATGGATCTCTAAGGTAGCAGCTAAACCAAAATGGGTAAAGAATTTTAGAGATGAATGGTGAAAATGTTCATTATTTAATTTGAAAGCTTTCCACGTCAATTTTACTTTGTGGCAAAACCTCTTTATCCCCTTAACAAACCCTGTGAGTAGAGTATGTCCCAGAGCCGCTAAGGGGCTTTGCAGGGGGATCGCTCCGCGACCCCCCCCCTCCCCGCACAGCCATTGGGTGTTAGCAGCTGATCGGCGCTAACACCCGGCAGTAACAGCGCCGGTGGGTGGCGTCGCCCGCTTGCGCTGTTTAACCCATCAGATACCGTGGCAAAGATGGCCGCAGCGTCTGAATGAATGATGATTGGTGCCGCACACCGATCGTCAGGGTGATCGGCATCGCCACAGCATAGCTGCAGCGACCGACACCCGGACACAGCAGTGGGGAGCCCTGTGAAGGCTCCCATCACTGCCATGTCCCGATTTGCCCCACTTGCGGCCATAGACAGGAAGTGGGGAAACCGCCATCTTGGTACAGTCTAATGCATTGTCTATGCAATGCATTAGACTGAATTAACAATCGCGCCCCCTAGTGGTCAAGCACCATAGGAGGACTCAATATTACAGTGAAAAAATTAAATAAATAAAGTTTTAAAGTACACAAAAAAGTATTAAAAATTTAAATCACCCCCCTTTCCCCATTTTACAAATAAAATCATTAAAATAATAAAAAAGTTACACATATTTGGTATTGCCGCGTCCGATCTATAAAAATATAACATCATTTATCCCGTACTCTGAACACTGTAGAAGAAAAAAGATTCCAAACGCCAAAATTGCGTTTTTTGGTCATTTTACGTCACTCAAAAAATGGAATAAAAGTGATCAAAAAAGTCGCATGCATTCCAAACTGCTAGCGATAAAAGTACACTTCAGCCTGCAAAAAATGTACCCTCACTGACGTCTGTAGGTGTTAGTACAAAAAAGTTATTGGTCACACAAAATGGCGCCGCGGCGCGAATTTCAAAAATAGAAAATGTTTAACATTTTTTTACGGTACCAAAACATAACGGAAACCCTACATGTTTGGTATTGCCGGATGCGTATTAACCTTTAGAATACAGATAACAAATTATATTTACTGAAGATTGAACGCCGTAAAAACAAAACACCCGGAAACATGGCGAAAATACGTTTTTTTTTCACAATTTGTCCCACTTGGAATTTTTTTGCGGTTTCCCAGTATATTCTATAGTAAAGTGAATAACACCATTAGAAAGTACATCTTGTCCCGCAAAATAAAAGCCCTCATATGTCTATGTAGGTGGAAAAATAAAAAGGTTATGGCTCTGGGAAGGCGAGGAGGCAAAAAAGAACGTGTCAACAAAAAAAAACGCCGGGTCCTTAAGGGATTAACAATAGCTGAACGCCAAAATCTGTCTCTACTACTAAGTACCACAGTGTTCGTAGTGTCAATAGCAATCCAAAATTAGCACATTATAAGTAATATAATATTAATAATATATGAAATTGAATATTAGGGCATAACATACTTATAGAAAACCACACAGCAATAGAAAATTAGCACATTATAAATCCTATACAAGAAAGCTGATATTAGGGCATAACATACTCAAACATACTTGTAGAAAATCAGAAAACCGCATGGGTTTCTCTAGGATCTAGTGCTGTCTTTAAATGTTTGAAATCATATCTTATGACTGGAGCCTCCTCAAGTTTGGACACTACACCTTGGTATATTAACAGTGTGACAGAGCATTTAGGGCATGTCCCAACGGCACAGAGCAAATACCGGTTGGATTATTCGCCCTGTATTTGCTCTGTTTTGGAGCCGTGTCCATGCCGCACTGTTTGCAGAGACAAGCCCTTCCCCTTCACATTAACATGTTCATGTTTTCGAGCGGTTTTCGGGCAGAAGAATGAACATGTTCAATGTTTTTTGGACCGCCGGCAGTCTAAAAAAAGTCCAGCGGAAAATCTGTACAGTGGGGACCGCTTCACGGATTTTCCAGAGAGGTCCGTGCTAAAATTTGACAGCTGGTTTACAGACGGCTTTCAAAACCGAAAACCGTCTGTAATACAGGCCGAAAAACCTGCCGTGGGGACATGCCCTTAGTTAGCTAAATGCTTCCCTGAATATATAAACCATTTAAAAACATGAGGAAACATTTACAAGCTAAATAACAAAAAATTATCATTCTGTGTCTGTCTTTATCTCTTAATGTGTCTACTGGTTCTGAATTTTATTTGTAAGCTCCATGTTGTTTTCAGAACTTATAACAGATACAAATATAGACTTATTCCATTTTATGTGTACAATACAGCTTCCAACAGGGTATGCTGTGTATTTTAAAATGGGAGACTCTTACAGAAATGCTGATATATAAGATTATATCCCATGTGAATAGCAATTAATTAATATTAATGTAATTTCAAGATTTCCCAAGTAAGAAACTCTTGAATTTCCCATTTTGTGTTCATGATTTATAACAGATACAAATATAGACTTACTCTATTTCATGAGTGGAGTACAGCTTGAAACAGCATATGCTGTGTATTTTAAAATGGGGGTCTTCATATGGAAACACCGATAAATACCATTATATCTCATGTGAATAGCTTAATTGATGTCAATTCAAAACTTTCAAAGTAAGAAATTCTTGAATATTTTGTATTTATGAATTATTCCAAATACAAATATGGATGTAATATGGCAAATTTTATAACAGTTCTATTTCATTTTATGGGGATAATATAGCTTCTTGCAGGGTACGCAGGATATGGTGGCATATAAAATTTTAGCCCTGTGAATAGCTTCATTAACTAATATTAATGCCATTTCAAGACCTTTTAAGTATGAAATTCTTGCAGCTTTCTCCATGTTGTATTCATGACTTATTACAGATACAAATATGGACATAATATTGCATATTTTATAACATTTCAATTACATTTTACCGACATACTATTGCCTTTCATAGGGTATGCTGGGTAGTTTGAAATGTCGGCTTCGTATAGAATTGCTGACATATAAAATTATAGCCGTATGAAAAGCTTCATTGACGAATATTAATGCCGTTTCAAGACCTTTTAAGTATGAAATTCTTGCAGATTTCTCCATGTTGTATTCATGACTTATTACAAATACAAACATGGACATAATATTGCATATTTTATAACATTTCTACTCTATTTTACAGGCATAATATAGCCTCTAATAGGGTATGCTGGGTAGTTTGAAATGTCGGCTTCATATAGAATTGCTGACATATACCATTATTTCCAACATGAAAAGCTTTATTGACTAATATTAACGGAATTCAATGACCTTTTAAGTATAAACCCTTGCAGATTAAACATTTGTTTATGTGAATAAGGCCACATGTTGTATCTGTGCTATATGACAGCAGTTCTGGGTGAATACATGGCCAGAGGAAAAAAAAGAAATACCATACTGATTAGTAGAGTGAATAGAAACAGTATATTGATGGCACATGAGAAAATAAACAGCCTATTCTCTGCATGCTGACGTGAATGACACACCGATGACAAGATATCTATTGGACAAGTAATCAATATAACATCAGATCTCCAATGTGCAAGTTCTACACAACACAGTCAACACAAGAGGTATAGTATGGGTTTAAGATTTACAATGTGATAAGCTACGCTCTAGATGTTAAAGGGCAGGTTGTCTAAGCAAAGTCGAAAGATATAGGGGGACATATATGAAAACTGTCTAGGTCTAAGACTTTCTTTGTTGCCCATAGCAACCAATCAGAGCTCCACTTTCATTTCATAAAGTGCTCTGAAAAAAAAATGAAAGGGGAGCTCGGATTGGTTGCTATGGGCAACAAAGAAAGACTAAAGGCGACATGTCCGAAAAGTGGCGTATCCATGCCAGTTTTAGGCGCATTAAATCAGTGTAAAGTGCGCCTGAAAGTCCGATACTTTCTAAAAACTGGCGTCAGGTATACCTTGCATAGAAAACTTAATGCGACGAAAAAGGCGCATTGCGCCGAAAAAGGCGCATCGCGTCAAAAAAGGTGCATTGCGCCAAAAAAGGTGCATTGCGCAACTTGCGGCGCATAGAATATCATTGGTAGTATATGTAATGCGCCTATCAAGGCGCAGTGCCCAACGGAAGCACATAACATATGTAATGCGCCTAAATAGACGAATATGGCAACAGGGGCACACAGCGCAACATATTCAGGCGCATTTCAAAGTGTTGTGCCCGGCGTTTAATACGCATAGTTATGGTGTACGACAGTTCATTTACATTTAGAATATGTCGTCAAAAGCGGTTTTGCCGCAAAATAGACCAAAAAACTGGCGTTGGCGTGTTGGGACATGTCGCCCTTAGTTTTCATACATGTTCCTCATAGAGCCTAGGTAATAAACATTACAAAAAAGGGGTCAGAGACTTATATTTTTGGCAGATATGACTATCCTGACAATCCATTATGTATGTAAAAACATGGAATTTTACTGTCAGCAAGTAAAATCAAAATTATCTAAAATTTCCATTAAATTTAGAATTTCTATGGCTACCTAAGAAGATTACCCTATCAGGACAACCGGTATGCATATGCTCCATTAAAAAATATTGAAATCAAAAAGAAATTCGCCTGCTTTAAATCCTCAACTATTATCCAGAAAGAAGAAAGGGGAATACATCTCTTTGGGGAGAGCACCATATAGGTGTGTGGGGATTTGAAACTGCCTTTTTGGAAAGAAGAGTCATTAGCAGCTCCAAGTATGAGGAACTCAGCACAAGTATACATTGACTGCCCCAAGTTTCAGCAGCGGATCAATCAAAAGGTAATCTTCTTTTATTAAAACATGTGGTAAAACACTATTTTCAATATGATATACTGTTGGATAACCCTTTAAAATGTGATAAAATTGACATTCACACAGTATGACTCTTCTCCTATTGTGATCTGTTGGAGTTTTATTTACAGAAAAGACCCCCCGCAGTGTACAGATGTCTAACAGATACAGAACGGGACCAGAGTGTGCGGCACAGGCGTTGTGCTGCTGCAACTCCAAATGGAAAAGGACTTTGCTACGGAACTACCTATTGGAAATACTGCAGTATAAGATCTTTAAATTAAAATGGAAAATATAATTTAAGTGCGCTCCCATCAACTGCTTAAAAAAAGAAGGCTGCAGGGTTGCATAATACATCTAAACTCCTTTGACCATGATCAGAGATTGCCATAACTTGGTACCTTCACAAACAAGCTAGATCAAAGAAGTATCATTAAATAAAATGGTTACATAAGGTCATCTCAGCACAAGCAAAATGTGCTTTCAGGTTTTTAGGACAACAGTATTTTTTTTACCTAGTTACCTTGTAGTACATATTTATACAAAGCTTGAATCCACCTTGAAATATTTCTGGGTTCAAACAGAAAAGAAAGGAGAGTAACTTCCTGTGAATTGTAATCACTTAGAAGAGAACCTAGATTACTAATTCCTTTAGCTACTCAAGGACACTGTTTGAAGGGTAATGAAACAGTAAAGACATTGAAAGAGATTTAAAGGAACTAACCTGTCCAGGGTAATCATTCAAGACTTGCTTAAAGCTGCATGGAATGTAGTAGTATGTATCTTGTCAGATAAAATATGTACAAAGGGTGCTACCCAACATAGGGTGCTATTACATAATTAGCATCCACAGATAGCACTTTCCAGACTGCTCTTTCACTTGCTATTGTTTTATGGTTTCTAATGGGTTTGAACACCAACAATGTTTTTGAAAACATACACTTTTTGCAAAAGAAATTTTTTTTTCGGTGTATAGAAATTTTGACCTTGTACTGGATATTTGAGTGCTGTTGAGTCCGACAATCCCATAATTTTGTTCCAGCAGCTCTAATTTATGATTCTACATTGTTCTTGTGATTTGATAAATATGTAGTTGTAGTACTGATGAATATACAGGCAGTCCCCGACTTACATAGTTCCGACTTACATACGTCCCCTAGTTACAAACGGAGACTTATGGGGCGTGGCTGACATTCAACGCTGAGACACGCCCCATGATAACCAAGTGCCAGCATGCCACAGCTGCACATGAGATACAGAACATTAGGTGAAATCTTCTAAAAAAGGGCACAGACGGCAAAACAAATGTAAAAACTGTTCCCTGTACTATCCAAAACTAGAAAAAATTTGTTTTGCTGGAGTTACATTTAATAAATATACCTGTTCCGACTTGCATACAAATTCAACTTAAGAACAAACCTACAGTCCCTATCTCGTTTGTAACCCGGGGACTGCCTGTACCTGAATTTCCTCCTGCACATTCATGTTTTTGCTTGCATGTGCTTTTTAAATGTTCTAAAATGTACCGTATATACTCGAGTATGCCAAGTTTTTCAGCACAAAAAACGACCTATACCTGCCTAGGGACCTACTACATGCCTATACTGCAGGGTCACTGCTAAGCTGCAGGGTGACCTATCCATGCCTATAGCCTGCCTAGGGGACCTATAAGCCTTTATATGCCATCCTGCCTATGGGGACATATAGCTAAGGCCGAGTACAGCTACGTGTCAGGCGCTGCGTCCGCACGTCAGGATCTCTCCCTTGTGCGCTCTCGGATTTCGGCACAGGCGCGTGTTCATCACGCTGCGTGCGACTGATGACTCCCCCTGTGCCGGGAAGACAGCACGGGAGGGGCAGCGAGGAGCGGAGGGCGGGGAGACGAGACGGAGCAGTAAGTGTTTTTTTTTTTTTAAAACCTGCCTCAGTACCTTGACTATACCTGCCTAACCTGCCTACAGCTACTATAGGACTATACCTGCCTATACCCTGCCTCACCTACATAGGACTTACTGCCTATACCTGCCTACACTACTATAGACCTATACAGCTATACTGCCTCAGCCTACTATGGACTATCTGCCAACCTCTACAGCTACCATACTGCTTACCGCCTTAGCCTACCTAGAGACTATACCGCCTATACCCTACTAGGACTATACTGCCTATCCTACCTAGAGGACTATCCTGCCTATAGCCTGCGTAGGGAGCTATATGCTATAGCCGCATAGGGGCCTATACTGCCTTGCCTGCCTAGGGGGACCTATACTGCCTAAACACCTATACTGCCTAGGGGACCTATACCTCTATAGCTGCTAGGGTGACTATACAGCTATAGCCCTGGGTGACATACATGCTATACCTGCTAGGGACCTATAACTGCCTATAACGACCTATACCAGCCTATAACCTGCCTATGGGGGACATTTAGCTGCCTATATCTGCCTTTTATTGCCGAGTTTCTACTATTAAAAATTTTGTCATTTTTGTACACTTATTTTATTGTTTGTTTAACAACTTTATTGTATTAAAAATGAAAAAGTCAATAAAAAAGATCTGATTTAAAAAAAAAAATAGGTCTGCCTGTTCCAGCAGTAATGCACCTAGTTGTGTTGAACCACATTCTTATATATTTCTAATATTACAGAACGCCCCCTCATGTTAGGCGCATTAGAAAGTGTCGATTTTTACGAACAATGTGCCTAACACATTCATTAGGCGCATTAGACACCGTAGACTGCTCAGTTAGGCGCACTTGATACCAGAAAAGGGTGAAAAACCCAATCATACATATCTCCCTTAGGCCCCCTATGGGACTGTAACATGCAATCATTCATGTTCTGTTACAAATAGAAGAAAAAGATTTGTGGCACCCGTCAGTCCTCTTCATTTAATTTTAGTCCATAAAAAGAGAGCAGACAAACAGGATAGACATTACAACCTGGGCCACAGCCGTTTCATGTGTACTCATGCTTTCTTAAGACATGACAATCTTTTTCTTCTATTTGGACTATATGGATACTTCTCTGCTATTTGCTGAGCACCATCGTTGAAATGTCTGGTATAGTTTCCCCAGACGTCATAACTTTGAGTTCTTTTGAATGGGACTGCTTTGAATCCATTTGAATGGGACTGCTTGGTGCTTATTTAACTTTGAATCCATTTGAATGGGACTGTTTGGTGCCGGTCTAATTTTCTTCTATATGGACCATTTCCTGTTACACCCTATGGTGTAATAGGTTTATAAACATGTCAGCTATGGGGCCCCGGTTGCCAAGGTAACCGATCGCACTGTGGGGTGGCTGACTGGGGGCTGAAATGGACTGTGGCCCTAAATTCCAATTATTTGAACGTTGTCCATCAACACGACATCTAAACAGTGAAGTGGTCGGGTTAAGGAAGTTGACCACAGGCACTTAAATGCTGCTCATTGCCTTCCTAGGTTTTGGTCATAATTTATAGATCTAGATTCTAGATACTTTCTGCTCAGATAAACTTCAAACTAATTAAAAAAATAGACTAAAATGAAATCACTGTACGAGAATAATATATTATATCAATAAAGTGTAATGTCTAGTATAAACAAACTGTCATCAAAAAATAACTTTCGCATGAAATTAAGTGCTATTGCGTTCTGGTAAACCTCCAATTCATGTACAACAATTGATTTAAGTAGAAAGTAATGAAAAACACAAGCACTGCCACTAAGAAAAAAATCCAATTTTGATTTCCCTTGACTATTATAGCAGCTATGTTCAATGAAGAAAACAGGGTTCTGAAATAAATTCTGTATTGTTGCATATTATTATATTTCTGTTAATGTTCTGTTAAAAATGGTCCAGTTACAGTCACCCATCACATAGTGTAATTATAACCATTAAAAAAATTGGGTAAATAGTTATTCAAAAGAGTCCAGAGCCCCAAGTAGAATAAAAAAAAATTATACTCACCTGCCTCCAGTTCCACCAGTGCGTCTATTTGGTCTTCTGTTGAAACGACATTACTTCCGAACAGGGACATCACCACTGCAGCTGCTGATTGGCTGCAGAGGTCACGTGCCCCATACTTACAATCAGTGGCCGCAGAAGTGACATCCCCATTCGGAAAGCAGAAGAACAGATAGACACACTGCTGGGATGATGGAACGGGGGAAGAGGAGTATAACTTTTTTTTTTTTTTTATTTTACTTGGGGCGCTTGATTGTTTTACATAACCTCCTCCATCGAGCTTTTGTGACTTATCTGATAACTGTAACCATCAAAAAGTGTTAAAGAGGATGTCCTGTGAAAACTCCAGCTGGTAGGTTCCACTTAGTGGTGGCCATTTATCAACAGGGCTTGAATCTCAAGAATCTGCCAGTTGAGAACTGACCAGTGCTGACCACCTCCATGAGAGTCTTTGTCCTCATTAGCAAATTAAGCACTGAAACTAATGAAACAAATAGCTGGGAAACAGGGGATCTTGAAGAAAAAATAGCAGGAATAATATTAGCGTGTATTTTGACAACTAGAGAGTTTAAGAGATCATCATAGGTCCCGTTTGATTAAATTACATTGGTCTACCAATATCTTCTTTTAAAACAATGTGTGGGAATCAAGCCTATGTTACACACATATAGCAATAAGCCTTAAAAAGAAATAGAGACACAGGTTTATGTATAAACTTACAGAGACCAATATTTATATTGAAATTTTTGCCCCCAAGTGTAATATTGCACTGTTGAGCTAGCAATTTTAGTAGTATTCTTTCTTCACCCTCTTTCATTACTATGCAGATCTGTCAGAAGATGCTAAACTACTTAGGATGTTTTACACTGCTATTGGCTTTTTGTGAAATTATTATTCTTGACAACTTCGGAATGTATTTGTCCACAGAAACACGAGCGATCTTTGATGTCCAGCACAGAAACGAATGAAATGCTACAGACTGTCTCTCCGTCAGACAGAAGCTTCAGGCACTGGAAATGAGCCAGAGGAACAAAAACAATAGCATTAATTATTTTCTTCATTATTCAGCTCTCTAAGTAAAGAGCAGCTTAGGATACATTGAATGAAAAATCTTTAGCATATACCAATAAGACGCTAATTTGAAAAACAGAAGATCTAGTTATATTTAATGTAAAGAACAAGGAGGGGGGCTGCTTGACATGAGTTACAGTCTTTACCTGGGGTTGTTTGTCTACAACTTGGATAATTAGCGGACCTCTGATTCCCTGGTCAAAATGTTAATACCTCAGGATATTTTCTATTTCCACATGCTTTCCAGTCAAATGCACCAAATGATATCACATAATCAAACACCACAATGTACTCATACTGCAAATTTTAACACACACATATATACACACATAAATAAAAATATATACAGGGTCAGCATCAACAAAGCCGGACGAATGTGGTGTCCATTTCTGATTGCACCATACCATGATCTCCCGTTGACCCATGGTGCTACTCTCTCATAGTGTGACATGTATGAAACTTGGCGCCTCAACACAATTTTTTGCTTTTTCTTCAGCGTATAATGCATCTAAATATATGAAACTGGTGACTGTGCACTCATAAATGGCACATAAAGTTCAAGCATATGTGTTTGGCATGCCACGGTAATCAGTAATGCACCAAACGTGTATAAATGAATGGCAGAATTTGATAATGGCTGCTAAAACAGAAAAATTGAGAACAGGATTTATTTTAGATGTTGTATTGGTTTCTTTTCATTTATATTATTTAATTTAAAATTAATTTTAGATTATATTAATTTTTAAATACATTTTACAGGGGATAATTTTATATTTTTGGGATATTATATGATTTCATATTATATAATATATTACATTTAATGTAATTTAACTTTATATAGTTTGATAATTATCATAAATTACTTTGTATTATTTTACTGGTATAAGTTGAGAAATAAGGACCTTTTTTGCCCTAATGGTAAATCTAGTTCCATTACGACTACTCAGGCAGAATACGTTTAAATTGGTCTGGCTGTTTTAGCAGTTATGCGCCTCGTTTTGCTATCCCACATTCAGAAATGTGTCTGATATTACAAATGTAATGAGATCAGGGCTTTGTGATGGCCACTCCAAAACATGACCCTTTTTATCCTTAAGCATTTTTTAACCAGTTTGGGCAGTATGCTTTGGTCATTGTCCCTTTGGAAGTCCCAAATTTTCCCCTCAAGCTTTTAAATTTCAGGCTGATTTTCTTGAGATTTTTGCTTCACTATTGCCACATAATCTTCTTTCCTCATGATGCCATCTATTTGTGAAGTGCACCAGTTCTTCCTACAGCAAAACAACCCCCCAACACGATGCGGCAACCCCCGTGTTTCACAGTTGGGATGATGTTTCTTAGGCTTCCAACCTTTCCCCTTTTTTCCCCCAAACCTAATGATTGTCATTTTTGGCCAAACAGTTCAATTTTAGTTTTTTCAGACCACAGAACTGTTTTTCAAAAATTTTAGGTCTTTGTTCCTGTGTAGATTTGCAAACATTATTCTGGCTTTTATATGCTTCTTTCTGGCAGAGTGGCCTCAGCCCATTTCAAATGTGGTTAAATGACACAATCTTACCAGCTTCCGCCATAATATCTTCACAAGGTCTTTTGCATTCCTGAAATTGCAGTCTGGATTGACGCCTAGTGAGGAAGCATTTTTTAGTGTAGGGACCCCACCTGCTCTTGGGATCCCCCTTTACGTTTTGGGAGGTGACTTAATACAATTTTTTGATCAAATACTGTAAAAAAAGAGTCCCAGGTTTTTTATATTTTCCTTTTGCAGTAATGCTTTTCAATATTCCGATATACCTTGAGGTTTTATTTAGTCTTTAGTGTGCCACTGATATTTTAGATATATGCTATTGCCTTTTTTGTGTGCACCTATGCTTACGTTTTTCAGAATATATTTTAGATGTGCACCACTTCAGTATGTTTTGTAGTTCATTTGAGAAATTTGGGAATCTCATTGGCTTGCTGCCCCACAGCTGCCTCTTTTTAACCAGTGCAGGATGACCCAGTGGTGGTTCCTACCATTCCCTGAAAATTGCAGTCCCGGATTGACGCCTAGTTGAGGAAGCATATTTAGTGTAGGACTCACCTGCTCTGGGATCCCCTTGACGTTTTGGGAGGTGAGCTTAATACAATCTTTGATCAAAAAACTGTAAACTAAGAGTCCCAGGGTTTTTTATATACCTTGAGGTTTTATTTAGTCTTTAGTGTGCCACTGATATTTTTTAGTAATGCTATTGCCTTTTTAGTGTGCACCTATGCTTACGTTTTTCAGAATATATTTTAGATGTGCACAGCTTCAGTATGTTTTTTTAGTTCATTTGAGATTGGTAATCTCATTGGCTTGCTGCACACAGCTGCCTCTTTTTAACCCGTGCAGGACGACCCATTTGCTAGTTCCTACCATTCCCTGAAATTGCAGTCTGGATTGGGCGCCTATGGAGGAAGCATATTTAGTGTAGGGACTCACCTGCTCTGGGATCCCCCTTTACGTTTTGGGAGGTGAGCTTAATACAATCTTTGATCAAATACTGTAAACTAAGAGTCCCAGGTTTTCATATTTTCCTTAGCAAATAATGCATTTTCAATATTCCGATATACCTTGAGGTTTTATTTAGTCTTTAGTGTGCCCCGGATATTTGTTAGATATATGCTATTGCCTTTTTAGTGTGCACCTATGCTTACGTTTTTCGAATATATTTTAGATGTGCACAGCTTTAGTATGTTTTTGTCTAATATTTTCAAATGTAATGAGATCAGGGCTTTGTGATGGCCACTCCAAAACATTGACTTGTTATCCTTAAGCCATTTTGTAACCAGTTTGGCAGTATGCTTCTGGTCATTGTCCATTTGGAAGTCCCATTTCCGCTCAGCTTTAACTTTCGGCTGATGTCTTGGGGATGTTGCTTCACTATTGCCACATAATCTTCTTTCTCATGATGCCATCTATTTTGTGAAGTGCACCCGTTCTTCCTACAGCAAAACAACCCCCCAACACGATGCGGCAACCCCGTGTTTCACAGTTGGGATGATGTTCTTAAAGGGTTCCAACCTTCTCCCTTTTTCCTCCAACCTAATGATTGTCATTATGCCAACAGTTCAATTTTAGTTTTTTTAGAAACCCCAGAACATGTCCCTTTAAAAATGTAGGTCTTTGTTCCTGTGTAGATTTGCAAACATTATTCTGGCTTTTATATGCTTCTTTCTGGCAGAGTGGCCATTCAGCCCATTTCACTGTGGATAATGACACAATCTTACCAGCTTCCGCCATATATCTTCACAAGGTCTTTTGCTTTTGTTCTTGGGTTGATATACCCGTCGGACCAAAGCAGGATTAACCCCTGAGACACAGAAACCATCTCCTTCCTGAGCGGTTTTGATGGTGGACATTCCATCTTGTTTGTACTTGTGTATAATTGTTTATATAGATGAACGAGGCACCTTCAGATATCTGGAAATTGAACCCAAGGATGATCCAGACTTGTGCAGGTCCACAATTTTCTTCCTGATATCTTGGCTGATTTCTTTAGACTTTCCTATGATGTTACACACAAAAGCAGGGCGGGCGCTAATATTCATTCACAGGTATGTCTCTAATTAACTCGGATGTTGCCAATAAACCAGAAGCTTCCAAACACATGACATCATCATATGGGCTGTCCCAAATTGTTTAAAGGCATAATATAAATAATTTTGGTAATCCTAATAGACCTAAAACTGGTAAGGATTATTCTGATTTCATGTCAGATAGTTAGAAAAACAAGCATATGCGTCTTTTTATAAAGTGTATGTAAACTTTTGGTTTCAACTGTATATCTATCCTAAGATATACAAGAGCATGGACCATGGACCATGTTGTCTGCAGTCAATCACTATGTTTCTATAAAAAAACTGTCCTTCTTGCCCATAGCAGCTAATCACCTTGCAGCTTTTATTTCTTATATTGAGGATGAAAAATGAATGCTGCACATTGGTTGCTATGGTAAACAAAAAATGTTTTTAGCTGTTGACCATTTTGTTCATCCGCTACCAGGGTGGATAAAAAACAATGTTTTTTTTTTTAAAAAAAATCAAAAAAATTTGATTTTTTTGATTTAAATCGGATTTTTTTTATTTAAATCCGATCTTTTGCAATAAACTGCTTTTTGAGGAAAATATTTTACCATCCAAAGGTTCTTCCATCATGAGATAAAGCTGAGTTGTTTAACTCAGTAGAATAAAGGCTGTATATGTATATTCACAATGCCATGCTCTTCCAGAGGTTTCTGTAGGATTAGTGGGCAGTTTCTCTCCTATATTATCACAGACGCTCGCTTAACTTACGTAGTTCTCAAAACTGAATTTGACTCCGCAGAGGTCCCAGCCTCTTCTTCACAGCAAAAATGTTACAACATGAACAGAGTTGAGAAAAAGACCTTAATCCTATTGTTCTACAAACCTATGAATACAGAATCAACCCCTTCAGTGCCAAGTCCAAGAAGTTAGACAATATGTTTCTGATTGTTTGGAGTGGAATAGATCTGCACAACACAAGAAGAATGTGAATTTAAGTGTGAGGAGGAGGAAGGGCAAGCAGACAAGAAAATGAAAGTGAAACTTTGAGCACAATACTGCAGCATAGCCACAGACAGACAAGTCTGGATCTGTTTGTGTGTACGATCTGAGGTTTATTACATTCTTTCCTTATAATGGCAGCAGGCCGTAAAAGAGACCCAGTTTGGGAATATTTTAATGAAGCTCCTTCGCCTATCGGTAAGGCAGGCATGCGTGCAAAATGCAAACGATGCAACAAAGAGATGCAAGGCCTGGTGGCGTGAATGAGGCAACATCATGAGAAGTGCGGTGATGAAGATGACCAAAGAAACACTTCTGAACAGGCAGGATCTTCAGGTTGGTAAACATTTTTATTGAATCCTATTTTTAAAGACTGAACTGTCATGTGTGAGAAAAATTATATTTCTTATTATTACTGCATGTTACTGTCATTTGGTATAGTTATGATGAAAAAAAAACAAATATTCCTTTTGGGGCAGGGGCAGTGATGTGTTGTGTACAATAAGCAGAAATTGTATAAACAATAAAACAACAGCATTGACTTTTGTTTCGGGGAATTCATGGATTCTGGAAACTATCTACCTCCAAGATCACCATCATCCTGTTCTACATTTTCAGAGTTATCCATCCAGGATAGTGCTTCATTAGCAGCAGCATCATCATCAGACACCCACAGCCACATATCACCATCACCCAAAAGGAAGAAAAAACCTTTACCTCCTGGAACCACCATAGATAGGTTTTGTGATAAGAACTAGCAGATTAGAAAAAGAGTTGATTGATGAAAAAATTGCCCAGTTTATTTATGCAACGAACTCTTCTTTCCGTCTGACTGAGAACCCACATTTCATTAATATGGTTCAGTCACTGAGACCAGGATACAGTCCACCCAGCAGAGCTGATGTTGCAGGGAAACTGCTGGATCAAGTGTATGACAGAAAATGGAAGCATATGTGCAACAGCTCTGGAGGGTAAAATTGTTAACCTAAGTATTGATGGGTGGAGTAATGTCCACAATGATCCTATTGTATGTGCTTGTTATAAAACAGAAGAAGGTAAAGTCTTCTTGCACAAACAACTGATACGTCAGGAAATGCACACACACAGCAGAATACTTACAAGAAGTGGCAGTTAAAAGCTAATAACGACATGTGAATAAAAATTCAAATGTCTAGTTCGCAGTTTGGTCACTGACAATGCTGCAAACGTATCCAAGATGAGAAGAGATTTAGAAGAGCAGGGAGGGGATACAAGCTGCTAATAACATATGGTTGCAGTGCTCATTTGCTGCACCTCTTAGCCAAAGACTTAAGTGTTCCAGAAATAAAGGCTAATGTTGTTGAAATTGCTAAATACTTCCGTAATAATCATTTTGCTGCAGCAGCTCTGAAAAGGATGGGTGGAACCATCTAACGCTCCCACAAGATGTTAGATGGAACTCTGTGGTGGACTGTTTTGAGCAGTATATATCAAAAACTGGCATATTCTGATGACACTTTGTGAAGAAAATCGAGATAAAATAGATGGCACTGTCACGGCCAAAATCCTCAACATTGGGCTTAAGAGAAATGTTGAACATATGCTGAGCTTCCTGAAACCCATCTCTCAAGCTTTAAACAAAATACAGAAAAATAGCTGTTTTATTGCGGATGCTGTTGAAATTTGGAAGGAACTGAGTGAACACTTAAAAACAGAACTACACATGGACAGAATTAAATTACAAGCAGTAAACAAACGAATGGGACAAGCACCGACTCCAGCTCATTTTTTGGCAAATATTGTCATATATCCAATATCAGGGTCAAAAACCTAAGTGCTGAGGAAGAGGAGTTTGGTATGACATGGGTATCCAGCAATCATCCATCTTTAATGCCAACTATAATAAACTTCAGAGCTAAGGGGGAACCATTCAAGAAATATATGTTTGCTGAAGATATTTTAAGGACGGTTCACACCAGTAAACTGGTGGAAGTCACTTAAGCGCTTGGATTTAGAGACTGTTCAAGTAATGATTTCACTTTTAACAGCAGTAGCTTCTTCTGCAGGCGTTGCAAGAATATTCTCTTCCTTTGGACTGATTCATTCTAAATTGAGAAATCGGTTGGGACCCAATAAAGCAGGAAAGCTTGTTTTTCTTTTCCAGATCATGAATAGGAACAAAGAAGAAGATGATGATAAAGATGACGACAAGTGAGCTACAGAGGACAGCAGGGACAGTAGTATTTAAGTTTTTCATATGTCGGCTGGGCTGACAGTCTAAGTTTCTTAAAATATATATATATTTTGTTTAGCCAAATTAGTTAACAAACATGGATGTTTGTTTAAGCAAATAACTTATGCTGTAATGTTGTTATTGTTTCAGTTGAATAAATCTATTTAAATTGTTATTAAGGTCAGGATTATTTTTCTCCTTCCTAAGTACAACAGAACAGTGGTGTCCAAATATGAATGATTAACCCATTAAACTGGGGAGAAAAAAGTAATATAAAAAGTGATTCTAAAAATCTTCATCTACTTGCATGTTAAAATAGCAAGAACTAGTTTAGGTAGAAACTTTGATTTAAATCACTGATTTAAATCAAGCCTTACTGACTAGTGATTTAAATCGTGATTCAAATCGTGATTTAAATCAGTTAGATTTAAATCGAATCCACCCTGTCCGCTACAACATGTACTATGTGGTGTTAAATGCTGGATGTAAGGAAAAAGGACCAGGACACTGCATACTCACTTAAGCAGCAAGAATCAAGCTTTGATGAAGAATATGGTACCATACCAAGGCCTTAGACATCTAAAAATAATGGGTTTGAGGGTGTACCCCTTTTGCAAATCAGGACAAGCGTTTATGCAATATATGAAATATATGATGTATACATCTGTCCTGATCTGAACAAGAAGCAGTACACGGACCTTAAAACCTACCGTATTATTTATCTGTTGACATTTATAAAAAAGCAAAGATATCGTACTCTACCATATTACTTCTTCCTCTGGACATGATTCCTGCTGCCAAAGTGGGTAGTGCATTATAACGGTCCTTTCTTCTGAGATTCTACCCTGCCTCTCTATTCAGTTCTTTGGTGTCTCTATGAATGATGTGGGCAGCACCCACTGCAGATTGTTATACATGCATGATGTAGATATTGTGTCTATACATAACAGAACAAGGTCCTTTCCACATATGTCTAGTGGGTATTTCTTCCCTTATCCAGAAATACTATCCAAGAAACCAGTCTCTCTTGTTTTGTATTCTTGAGTTTGTCCAATAAATACTGAACTGACTGAACTTGAACGTACTGATTGCATTGGGGACAAAAACGTCTGGCAGTTATCTGATACCATGACAAGCTTATGTGCTAGTATATTTGCTGGGAAAAAGTAATGCATTTAAACCTTAGCAATAGAGTAACTAGCCAGGGACAGCCTGCCCTCATCTTCAAACCTCTATAGTTCAGCTTTATCTCCAAACAATGAGAATGTTATTGGTTTTATTTAGAATTTAATTCAGATAACAGAGTCGTAGTAATCTCATTTCTTTTCATACTCAATAGATCTGTTATGTTTAATTATTATACTGTCATTCACAATAAGTCACTAGTGGTTTAGTGTTCAATTTTTCTCCTTTAATACAGTATAAATATGTTTCGAAAGAGGACCTTCAAAGGAGCAAGTACCTTATGCCTATGTTAGTCAGTGAAACACATAGCAGAATGCTGAAGCCTCTTCCCATAAATTATTTTAGCCTTTACATATCACATGCCATTATGGCTGGGAACTCAAACACGCTTCCTTCAAGCCACAAGCAGCACCTGAGGCTGTCATCTACAGCCCGCAAAGCACCAGAACTCCAGAGACATCCCTGGGGATGATGGGGTGCTGCTGTAACAAAAGGGACTAGTATTTAGTTCAATCCTGGTGGTTTAATCTCTTAAACCCTGGGGTAAATGACATTCAAGGGTTTTGTCCTCCATTAGCACCCCCTGCTGTGAGGAGTGTGGTAGCGGATCCTGATAGTTGTCTGGACAGCTGGAAGCCTAACATTGGTCTCCAGTCTGTTTGAGACATATTCCTGCCAGGCCCTGCCCAGAAGCAGGATTTGACAGGCTGACTGATCGCTGACACAATACACTACAGTACAGTCATGTACTGCAATGTATTATAACAGTATAATCTAGTTGTCGTCCCCAACACTCTACCGAGATCGCCCTTACCTAGGTCACCAATAACTTAGCACGCTATTACTCTGTCCTTCTCCTCCTAGACCTGTCCTCTGCCTTTGACACTGTAGACCATTCCCTCTGCATCACAGACTTGGCGTTTTCCTGTATCTCCTTATACCTCACTGATTGGACATTCAGCATGTCTCACTCTTATACTACCTCCTACTCTCACCCGCTCTCTGTTGGTGTCCCTCAGGGGTCTGTCCTGGGCCCACTACTGTTCTCTCTCTACACTCTTGGTCTGGGTCAGCTCATATCATCACAAGGCTTTCAGTACCACTTGTATACTGATGATACCCAACTCCACATCTGTAGCCCAGATATTAACTGTCTGCTCTCCCAGATCCCAGACTGCCTATCGTCCATTTCCTCCTTTTTCTCCTCCCGTCTCCTAAAACTAAATGTGGAGAAAAACGAATTTATCATCTTTCCACTGTCCCACTCCATCCCCCCACCTGATCTTTCTATCACAGTCAACGGCTCCACATTCATAGTTTCATCGTTTGTCAGGCCGAAAAAAGACATACGTCCATCCAGTTCAGCCCATTTTGCTAAAGTGTTGCTAAAGTGTTAATGTGTTGATCCAGAGGAAAGCAAAAACGCCCATGAGGTAGAAGCCAATTGTCCTCATGCTAGGGAAAAAATTCCTTCCTGACTCCAATCTGGCAATCAGAATAAATCCCTGGATCAACGACCCCACCAGAATCCGGGTCCTAAACTTGTTATATTACATTAAAAAATGTATCCAACCCTTCTCCAGAATCCTTGTCACTATAACTTGTTATATTAATCAAAATTTTTATCCAGACCCTTTCCAGAATCCTTGTCCTATAATTGTTATATTATTACATTAGAAATGTATCCAGCCCCTTCTTCGGAATCCTAGTCACTATAACTTGTTATATTATCACCCCAAAAAGCACCCAAACCCTTTTGAACTTGTTAGGGGAATTCACCAGGGCATTTCCTCTGGCGAGAGTTCCACATTCACCACTCTACATAAAGAATCCCTTTTATTTTTTGAGAACTTTCTTTCCTCAAGCCCCTAGAGGATGCCCCCTTGTTCTAGATAAGTCCTGGGGTAAAAAAATCTTTAGCGAGATCTCTATATTGGCCCCCTTTTATATTTAAAATATTTTTTTTTCCCCCTGAAGCCGTTTTTCTCTAAACTAAAAACCCTAACCTTGCTAATCTTTCTGGGTAGTAGTCCCACCAAAATCCTTTTTTTTATTTTTGTTTCCTTTTTTACCTGTTTTAAATCAACAATTTTCTTTCTGGCACGGTGCCCAAAGCTTTTCCAAATATTCCAGTGTTTGGTGTTTTAACCCTGACTTGTTTTAGTGGGAGAAAAATGTTTCCCTCTGTGCATTTGCCCCTTTTAATACAACCCAGATCCCATTAGCCTTTGGGTGCTGCTGCCTGCACTGGCTTTCTCAGTTAAGTTTACTGCCCCCCAGGTTCCAAATCCTTCTCCCTGTACTTTTTTTTCCCAGTGTTTTCCCTTTACATGTAAATGTAATGGTTTTTTTCTCCCCATTGATAACCCTTTCATTTTTCAGTGTTAAACCTCATCTCCCATTTACCCGTCCCCCCAAGTCCGGTTTGGGTAAACTTCGATCCTCTCTGTCTTTTTAAACAACTCTAAACCCTTACCTCTGCCCCCCGCCTCCACCCGGAAAAAATTTTTCACATCCAGTCATCCTCAACTTCGACACTACAAAATGCTCTCCAAGCCCCGTTTATCCTTTTACCCAGATTCTGCA